>VSMD01057070.1:0-16314 GCA_008750895.1 Mirza zaza | reverse complement strand
AAAAAAAAAAAAAAAAAGCCATCAAGTACTTCCTTTAAGTGAAAAGGTGAAAGTTCTCAACTTTATAAGGAAAGAAAAAAATCTTATGGTAAGGTTGCTAAGATCTATAGTAAGAATGAATCTTCTATCTGTGAAATTATGAAAAAGAAAAAAGAAATATGTGATAGTTTTGCTGTCGCACCTCAAACTGCAAAAGTTATAGCCACGGTGTGTAATCAGTGCTTAGTTACGATGGAAAAGTCATTAAATCTGTGGGTGGAAGACATGAACAGAATTTTGCTCTGACGGACGGCAGTCAGGTCAGTACATAGGTTCAGGCATCCACTGGAGGTCTTGGGAAGTACCCCGCACAGATAAGGGAGGACTACTGTATATGTGCATATACCAACACATACATAAACACTTATTTGCATGTGTCATTCCTGGTAGATTGAAATAAGCCAGTGTTTATGGAACTAAGCATACCTTCTGGATATTCTTAAGAAGTAAACAGAGCTTTCTAGTTCTGGGAATTGCTGATGTCTAAATTCTACACGAAGAGAACAAGGTCTGGAGCATAGCATCTTCTGGCCTGAGGAGTCTGTGCGTGAGGCTACTATTTTCTGTCTTGTGAAATCTGTTGGGATGCCAGCAGGCACAGCATCCACACAATGACATTACAGATGCTTTTCTTGCAAATGGAACCCCTGTCTGGGTGGCCAGTTGATACCCACCATTGGGATCAGATTCAAGTATAAAATGAGGATTCATTGCCCAAAGTACAGATAATTTGCCAATTGATATCCTTTTTCCCTGCACCCACAGGAGTAGCAGGGGCTGCTAAATCATTCAGTCTGTATGAGTTGTGGGCAAGTTATTGGATCCCCCATGGCTGTACATTGTGGGCTGAGTCATGAAGGAGGATGTGAAGGGGAAAAGGAACAGCAGAAACTTCTACGAATATTGGTGTCGTCTTGGTCCCTTTGGTCCTAGTAGCAGATTTATTTAGGAATGCCATCTTCTATTTAGCCTCTTTGCACTATCACCTGATTTCCTTCTATTGTTCCCTTTTCTGACTTGCAAAGTTCTATACATGCTTTATGACCCAATTCAAAGTTGTTTTCTATTATTGCTATAGGTATTTATTTATACCTGCATCCCCCAATGGACTTTGACTCCTCAAGGATGGACTTTATTCATCTTGAAACCTCATTACCTGGCACATTGGTTAGCACTAGTTAGTATTTAATAATTATTTGTTAAGTGACAATGAGATTACAGAAAGGCAGAAGGGGTAAACAAAGGGATAGGAGATCAATCTATAGATGCAAATTTGTTGGAGTGGTGTTTTCTCTGCTGATATATATATATATATATATATACACAATTTTCTTCAACTTTTAAGATGAAAATCAAGTCAAATATACTTTTACTTGAGGCACACCTAAGAAGGCAAAGCACATGATGGTGTTTCTGCATCTGTGATGTTTACTGCCTCCTTACGGGTCCTGTGAGGTTAGCACCCAAGAGGTAGTGGTGTATTTTCACCTTAGGAACTTAGTCAACATATGCAGCCATGTCTATGAAAGGGCTGCCTTGTTTAGTCTCAGCATCCAGAAAGCTAGCAAGGCTTATCTAGCAGCCTTCTTTTCCAATACACTCTACCTAAAATGGAAACTGTTTGCTAAATTAAACACAAACACCGTTCAGTATTCCTAATTGCTGTTTTCTGATAATTATCTCAAATTCTTTAAAAAAACAGGTAATACTTCTCATAGCTAACATACAGTGAATGTTTACTATACACCAGACACTGTTATAAATGCTGTAGGTGCATCATCTGATTTCATCCTCAGGTATTAGTCTTACTCCCTTTGTACAGACCAGTATTCAAAGAGTTAAGGAATTTGTGGTCCATTAATGGGGAAGGGGGGATAAAACCCTGCTTGTGTGACTGCAATGCCCCATCTTTTGCCTTAAGCTGTATTGTTTCTTACTAATCAATGATCGTTACACCTTACTCTTTACTCAAAACTAGTTTCTCCTATGGGCTTCGGTAAAACTCTTTGAATGGTTCACGTGGTGTATTTAATCTAGAGTCCAGCTGTTCCTAAGGCTTTGACTGACATGACATCAGGGTCCTTGTCAGAGGCTGGCATATGTGCTCCTTTTACTCTGCACCCCTGAACCCTCACCCCTCTGTTCCGGCTTTCCTTCATCTTCCCTCCAGGCAGGGAGTGGAGTTGTTCCCAATTTACAGACATAGAAACTGAGCTTTGGACCAAATTAAATGACTTGTTTACCTTTGCATAATCCATAAGAGAATGCAGGATAAACTCTCTTTCATATCATTCCATATTTTATAACATTCTTCTTCCATGTAATGAGTTGTTGATCACTATCTGTTTTCTATTAGATTGATTTCCACATGAGAATTTGACACCGTTAAACTAAATTTAAGTGTGTTGATTGAGTGAACAAAGATATTGAACTATTTATTTGTTCTTATTTCCAGGTCTCCCATAACAGAGCTGAAGGAACCAATGAAGTAGTATAAGAAAGCCCAAGATGCTTTTCAAGAGGTAGCTCCGGAGGGTATGTGTTGAAAACTGTTCTCTCTGGTATTTTTCATGTGCTTTAAAGTTCATGTCTTAAATATTCCTTTGCTCTAGCTTCCTCCATTTTGTTTTCTTTTCACAAGGTAGAAGATAAAAAGTGGACTATTTTATTTATTTCAGGAATTCTCAGAGAGAAAACTGCTTAGGCCCATTTCGTTTGCCTAACCATTTTATTTTGTTCTTAGATCTGGTCCTAATTTTACAGTGCTCTCAGCTAGGAACTAAAGCTATACTGGATGCTAAATTTAGGACTCTTGAGACTTGATAGAATCCAGGGGAGATACTGTTTTTGTTCTTTTTTTAGACATTATATATTTTTTCTTTACACATTTTAGGTTTTTTATATGAGTGGCCATGATGTCTATGTTGCACTGACAGTTGCTTCAGATATGTGACAAAATAGTGATACGGTTTGATTTTTCTCTCTCTTAGTCATCAACGTCATTCATGTTACTAGATTATGTAGTGTTAGTATGTAGCAGAAAGAATACTGAAGAGGATACTTTCAGTGACTTCTTTTGCTCTCTGTTTTTTCATCTGTGAAATGGCTGGATTGGATTAAACTACATGATGTCTAAGGTTCCTTCCAGCCTGTCACTGGAGTGGCTCCTGTGTCTTCCTCTGAAGTTAACTGGGAACATTTATCATCAGAAGGGATTTGTAAATCAACATGGAAGTAATGCAAACATGAAACTTATTTTAATGTTTTCAAAATCAACAAATCAACGCTGGCTTAAATGGGGCTTTTCAGTCTTGGGGTCAATCCAGTGCCACCTGCTATGCTGGTGAGTACTTCCAGGTCCTCCATGCACTTTCTATGGTACACGCGGCTGTGGCCTTGGAGGAGCCCAATAAACACATTTCCATAACCCACCCAACTGTGCCAGGCTAGAGGGGCTATAACTGGATCTTTCCACAATTTTATGTTCTCCTCAAAGTACTTCTAAGAGAGCAGCGATTTTGGAAACACTGCACATGCACATTTAATTGGTGTGTGAACTTCTGAGTTCAAATAAGGAGATTTCATTGAAGAGTGAACAAAAAAATTATAAAGGCTACAATTAGAGCCAGTTGGCCTGAGAAAGTTCCTTTTCCTTCTTTCTTCCTTTCATTTTATTTTTCAGGAGATCAAAGGAAGCATAATTGAGGGGAATCTTGGAAGTATGGTCAGTTCTTGCTGTCTTTCTGCCTGCCTCTCAGTGATAACAATCATTTTGGAGTTAGTCACCTCCTAATTAAGCAGCCTTTAGAAACACGGACCCAGGGACAAATCCTGGCTTGATTCTGCAGCCAGAATTTGGCCGCAAACTTTCAAATTTGTGGTCTGATTTCTGTAGGAAGACTCATTGACTCTGGTGCCCTGTGCGTGCCACATGTTTGTAAATCCCATTAAATCCTGTTAGGCAGGACTGGGGGTGGAGCCTCCCCGGAGCTCACAGTGCCTCAGGCAGAGCTGGTCTCTAGAAATTCCCTAAGGGTTAGGGACCTGCAAAGTTTGCGCTTTTGGGCTATCCTCAACCCTGAGGTCTCCAAATCTTTATTTTCTCAGTATTCTTATTCTGTGCTCTCTCCTCTCACCCCGCATATTATGTTTATTGATGTTTGTAAGCTAATTTTAGCAACTCACCAGGAGATGCAATGGGGGTAATTCTACACCCCTAGAACCTGGCAGATGCAAGCCACGGAATTTGCTGAGAGAATGCCTAGGTCATTATTGATGGCACCCTTTGATGGAAACTCAAGCTCAAAGTTTTGCTTTTCAATTGGAAGGATCTTCAAAATCTACTGTGGACCCGGGATCCAGAAAGATCCACATTATAAGAATGGAGAGGCTGTGAAACTATGATTTTTGTAACTGTGGGGTTATAGGTCCCTGCAAATGATTTATTAGTGGTTGAAGAATGCTCTGGCAGCTCTTGTCATAGGCAGGCAAGCAAGAAGGCAGGAAACTGAAAGAAGAGTCCCCGTCACTGCATTTTCCATGATGTCCTTGATTATAGATACCATTGTTTTGTCTCTTCCCTCCTCCTCCCTAGCCTACTTCCACCCGTCTCTAATTACATCCTTTAATGATTTGACCAATTAAAGCCTGCAATGCAACTTATAGGGGAACGGATGAGAAATTAGAGGCTGGCATGCAAACTTGGATGTGGATACGCTTCTTCCAAGGTTACACACCTCTATTAAGCCAGTCGGCTATTTGAAATGCAGCATAATGGGCGATGCTAATAAAATAAGCGCAGGGACATTTTCAGCTGCTCCCAAGTGAATGCACCAGAAGGACAAAATGGGAAAAGCAAAGGTGTATCTATGAAACCAGGGCTTAGCATTTTTGTTTCCCTAAAAGCGCAGTTGCCAGCCACATTTCTTTAGTAATGTGAAATGTAGTAATTGCTTTGTCAGGGTTTGGGAGAAGCAGAGAGCTTTCTTCCCACTCTCCTGCCTTTGCCTGGAGTGGAAACAACAGCAGCGCTGCTGGTTGCCATGGAGGTGTGGGACGAGGGCGCTTTGCTCTCAGATGCAGTTCTGACCCTGCCTGGGGAGCCCCAGGAGATGTCTGGGAGCCTGGCAAAGCAGCGGGGGGCCGGGAGGAAAGGGGCTGAGAATACTTGATTCTCTTCGGGGATGCGTGAGGGAAAGAGGGAGAAATAAACACCCTGTTTTTCTTGTTGCAGCTGAATGCGAATTTATCGTCTTGGACAACTGGCATCGTTTGAATCTCTTCACTCCCCACATTCGGTTTTGTCCACCCCAGACTGCTCATGGCTCCCTGCCCGGCTCATGCACTTGAGTCCTGTGCCCTTCCCAGGAATTCCTTTGCCCTCTCTTGCCTGCAGCCAACTCCTGTTCATCCTCAGGTCTGACCAAATTTGTTGAGGACCTCTTGTGTCAGGGGCCAGAAAAGCCAAGAATGTGCGAGGCACAGCCTCCGTCCTGGAGGCCATCAGAGTCTGAGGAATTTCACTGTGTGGTAGGAAGTGTGACTTTAGACCTGTCGGGGAGGTGGCTGTGTCGGGAAGGGGAGGACCTGGCGATGAGTCCTGGATGCGGTGATGTCCCACCCCGTAGCAATTCAGGCAAAGGGACAGGACACGCAGGGACTCCCGAGAGCTGATGCTGCCTGAGGGGAAAAGGCCAGAGGGGTGTGGTGGGAGTGAGACGTGTGCGGAGCAGGAGACCCCTCTGAGGAGCTCGGATTTGATCTTATTTGCAATAGCGCCAAGTGAATGACCTTGCATTCTGCAAATTTCCAACTAGGTCCAGGCCTGACGATAATCTGCAATCTGCACATCTCATGGACACGGATAGATTGTATTACTGTTCTTTGAATTCCACAGAGGAAAGGGCATGAGGGACTTATCTGAGATCACACAGCCAATCAGTAGCAGGGGTATAAAACAACTCGGCCATCTGCTTTTAGCCAGCCGCTGCCCATGCTAAATTATACCCCATTCCTAAAACAGCACTGACCATGCTAATTTCAGAAAGTTATAGCTGCTCTCAGGGTGTCTTGCACATGGGAGACATTCAGCATACGTTACTAATGCATATGATTACATATGAGGAACTATACATACCCAAAGGTTTAAGGAGAAAACTATTTCATAACATATATTTTTCTTTATCTTTTGCTTCCTTTTCTGATGTGTTTTAATTCTGTTTTTCTCTCCTTCTCTATAATGTCTTTATTACTTTCTCATAGAGTCCAATTCTGCCTTACAGCTCTTATATGGTGGCAATATTTTCTTGCCATTTTACTGTGTTACTCAGGAATTAAGCATACTTAAGATTTTAAAGGAATTCTAGAGATTCTTTGAACTCCTTCTTTGATGAGCCTACCAAGGAGCAATCTGGCCTTCACTTGGACCCCAGCACACAATGGGAAGGGCACTACTCTTAGGGGACCTTCATTTTTATTTAAGATACCTTTCAAGGTCCAGAAAAGATTTCTATTTCTGAGCTGAGATCTGCTTCCCTGAAGTCTATTTCTTCATGCATTCACTCATTCATCAAAGGTTATTGGCACTTGTGCATACTCAGCACTATGTGGACCCTTGAATACAAAGATGAAGTGTTCTTGTTCTTTGCCTTCCATCCCTGAGCTGGTTTTCTCTAGGACATGATGTCTTTTTACCCTTATTTCTTAACAAACCGCAAAGACCTTTTGCAAAGCATTGCTGGGGTTGGTTTAATCTGGCATTAAAGACAATCAATGGGGACAGTCTTCCCCTCGTGTCTCACTGCACACCCTAAGTTGTGTTAATTGGCACTTGGGCACCGTCTGTCATGTCTTGTTGCTTAATTAAATTCACATTTGTTTTGAGTGTTCCTTTTACTCTGCTATTTTTTATGCATGAGAGGATAAAAACAAATGAGGAGAACATTTTATAGTTAAATTAGTTTGAGAGAAACAGTCCTGAATCATAACTCTTTATTGTTCAGATAGCCTTTTATTTCAATGTCTTTGTTTTCCAGCAAAACTGCCAGCCAGTTGATCATTGCCTCTGTTCCTTTCTTCCCCACCAGAGTTTAACCTTGGCCTTGGATGCTAATTTCTAGTGCCTTCCTCTTGAATTAGAAATATAATAATAACAATAACACTTTATGTGCCTATAAAGCTTCATATCTTTTCAAGATCCTTTTATATTCTCTAGTTCAATACTATTCAGAACCTTGTTCACATGATTGTTTTTTTTCTCTTTCTCTTTACTGCCTGTGATAGTCATTTCCCTACGACTGTGAATGAGATTTTGAGCATAGGTCAATTTTATTTTCATTGTGAATTATATTGAATAACAAAGTGTTCATTTTTCAAGTAGGTATTTATCATTGTATTATCAACAAGCCTAACTATTCACAAGTGACAATGAAGTTTCACCAACTACTCTTTGACAAATTGAGGTCTGGGTGGGGGAAAACTCATATATTAGGAGTATACTTTGGAAATTCTAAAATTCATTTGTATAAAGTTTACATGGCCAGATGAAGGGCAAAGGTTTCTTTTACCCAAGGGTGAGACTTGGGGTGCAGCGAAGTTATACAAAACTATAAAGTTAAATATTAGAGATAGTAAAATCCATCAAGCAATTAATGAATAAGTACTTACCTGTATTAACAGCTATCCCATAGGCAACCAGTTTGTGAAATTTGAGGTTTTTGTCTAATTGCCTCCTCCATGGTCCTCTGCAGCACTAGAGTAACAACAACAGCAACAACAGAAGCCCAATTTAGGGAAAATCACAGTGATAACAGTATTATAAGAGTTAAGAGATTAGGACTCAGACTTTGCCTCTAAATTGCTTAAAGTGAGGCTATGTGATCCAGAATTAGTGACTGCTGGTCAAACTGGCCAAACAAAAGGTTATTACATTTTGAGTTGAAGTTTCGACTCAAAAATGATTGAATTGTTAATCTCTGGCTATAACTCAAGACTCTTAAATAAACCTGCTAATATCCACATCTCACACAGCTTCTTTGTTTAGAAAATGAAAGGTGATAGCCATCATCCTCATCTATGTAGTTTAAGGAGTCTGTAAATTATTCCTTATTACACAAAGAAAGGTACTATGCATCTATGTGAATATTCATAAAGTCACAATGGTGATTTTATGTGGGCATACCTCGGAGACATTGTGGGTTCTATTCTAGACCACCACAATAAAGCAAATATTGCAATAAAGTGAATCACACAAATTTGTTTGTTTCCCAATGCATATAAAGGTTATGTTTGCACTAAAAAATACATACTTTAATTTAAAAAAATTGTTAAAAAATACTGACATGGCAACACAAAGTAAGAACATGCTATTGGACAAATGGCGCCAATAGGTTTGCTCGATGCAAGGTTGCCTCAAACATTTAATTTGAGAAAAATGAAATATCTTCAAGTTACAATAAAGTGAAGAGCAATAAAAATGAGATATGTTTATATCATAAATTATTTTATCTGGTAAAGGTTAATGCGGGTCTCATTTTCTGTGTGTTATTCTATCTAACTAGAAGCACAGGTAAAGTAACCCCCAACAGTGAAATTAATACAATTAGGAAATATAGGTGTTAAAGTCTACCTGCTAAAGTCTATATACTGTGATTGTGCTTTCTGGGGGTGAGAACTTAGATGTTTCTTGAGTGGCATTTTTCTCAACTGCTTATTTGTCTTCTCTCAGTCAAAAATGGTAATAGTTCAAGCTGTTATAATGCTTCCTTCAATGGAGCAAGTACATCAGGAAAGGATTGCCCAGTGAGTCCCAATGTGCATGTAAGAAGTCAATGGCAGAAGCAAAAGTCAAATCAGATGGGCAGATTACTGATACTGATGTTTTAGCCATTCTGTTCTGTCTTACAAATAAACAAACCTAAGTTTTAACAGGATTACTGGGAATATCATAGTAAACTACATCTTTGTTTTCAATGACACTTATATTAGGAAGTGACAACAACTAAAATTATTTCAAATATTTTAGTACTTACGATGCTTGATCCTCTAATGAATGAGATAAGGTTTCGACTGATAGGTAGTAGAATTAGCATGCAGTTAAAATTCAGGCACAGTGCAGATGCTCTTGCCCAAGCTAGTGTTGACTGTCCATAGGTAAAGACACAAAAAAGATATACAGTGAAAATGAGGATGCCAGGGAAAATAAAGTGCATTTTGTTTTCTGAAACAATAATGTTTAATCACCAGCTGTACTTACACCCAAAATAGCTCGTGTGTAATGGAAAGACTCCTCCTCTTCATACCAACAGAATGTGTCAATAAACAGATATAAGTTCACTCCCAGCCATGAGAGCTAGAATAGAACAAAAAGAGAACCAAGCAATAATATCTTCAACCTTTTCTTCTGTTCAAAATCATTAGGGTTCTTCTTTTAAAGTGAAATGAAGAACTTCTCAGTATTAATCAGTATTACTCTATATGTTTATTTCTCATAGACTAGATTTTAACAGTGATTATAATGGTAAGAAATTATTAACTTTATAAAAAAGATTTTAAACACATATGATTCAATTTTAAGTAATTTAATGACATTGCAAAACCTTCTTAATCAACATTGCTTGACAATGATGTCAAGAAGGAGGAAATCTCTAAAAACAACTCAGAGAGTACTCTAGAAAAATTCCAATTTCATAGTCTAATTCAAAGACTTCATTTGATTTAGAGAAACATTCATACATTATGCAAAAAGAAACCACTTGACTTTAAAAATAATTAAAAATGAACTCAATCGGAAAACAACTTTGCATGATTCTATAAGGGTAAATTAAATATATCAACCAAATGTTTTCTAACAAGTTTTAGTCTTTTGACTAGAGTAATACTTCAGGCTATTTAGCATCCCTATACGAGTTATCCTAAAAATCAAAGACTATTCAATCTATGTATTTAAAGGTGAATAACGAAAATAATACTTACTACTAATATGGTGGTGAGACCCTCATGCAAAATCCAGCACCCCATCATGACACTTTTCTCTTTTGCTATCAGCAAGTTATTCCTTTCTTTCACCTGAGCCTGGATGTTGGGTCCTTAGTAAGGGCTTCCGTACTAAATCGTTTTGTCTTTTTGTCTTAGGAAGCACCTACTGGGAGCAGCTCTCGAGGAATTTCTAATTAAGGACTTCTTGCCAAAGGCACATCACCGAGCTGACATGCCTCCTGACCTGGGTAAGTACAAGGCAAGTCTCTGTCTAATGATTCCTTTCTTTAAAGATTTTATAATAAAAGAAAGCTGGTTTTATTAAATTGTCCTCATGTACTTTATACCCCATTCATTTTTTACATGATTGCAGTCAAGATGATAATAAGTCTTTATGTAAATTTGAGAAATAAGGTAAATGCTGAAGGCTGCATAAAGGCTGCATAAAGGCAGCAAAGCACTTGCTCTCAAGCTTTCTCCTCTTTGTTTATTTTTACTTCTTTACTTCCTTTTCCCCACTTTCAAAAAAGCTCTCTATAGAAGACATAGTGTGCGGGCTCAATAAGTATGAATTAAACAGTCTTCGAGAAGATGGGGAAGAAAAAAAAATGATTCTAAAAATAACACAGATAGAAAACTCATGAATCTAAAAGTGTGACTATAAAAAATGAACTTTTTTTTTTTGTCAGATTGATGGAATAAATCTCTCTTTTTTCTAATCCCACTTAATACACCCATGAGGCAAGGGAGAATATCCTTTCATTCCCAGTGATCCCAGGAGTGCTTGCACAGTAGCCTGGTCCTTCTCTGATTTTTGTGTAAGTCATAGTTGTTAAATATGACTGTGACTCCATACTCTGGTAGGCAAAATTGTCCCAACTGAAGAAATTTTCTGGCTAGTTCTGGCCCAAATATTTTATTTAAAATTTTTAGACAATTAAGATGAAAATAGGAGGAGATTCAAATTATTTGGATAATTGCCTAAGCTTTCTATGTTTTCATGTGGTGGATCTGTTCAGTTGTCCTAAAAGAATTAAAAAATTTAAAAAACCTGGTAAGAATAAGAATTGTGAGTATTCATTGACCTATATTTATCTAGGCACCATGTTAAGGATTTTTCAAATATTGTCCAACTAAATCATACATTGACTCTGTCGGGTAGATATTACAAGCCCTGTTAGAGAAAGGTGGAAACAAGTTCAAATATAGTAGCTTGCAGTAGGAGTAGCTGGGACTTGAGTCTAGTTCTCTCTGACTTTAACATCTTCATTTTTAACCATTACTTTATACCACTTCCTTTATGAAATATTTCTTTATGGAGCTGTGTATCAAAACACATGCAATGCACAGATATAAATGTTAATATATCTTTACAAATTGGACACATTTAATTTATAGAAATTAATTTAATTTATGAATTATAAATAAATATGTTGTTATAAGTGATTAAGTGTACTATCTCCACATAATGCTAATGAATTACAAAAAAGTAGGCCAGGCACAGTGCCTCATACCTGTGATCCTAGCTGCATGGGAGCTGAGGCGAGAGGATTCCTTGAGCCCAGGAGTTTGAGTCTAGCCTGGGCAACATAGCAAGACTCTATCTTAAAAAAGAAAAAAAAAAGGATAAATAAGTTACCCTATTGAATTAATCACATTTTTACCCCTACATTTTGTGATGCTTTGATATCTTCGGGCCTTGCAGTCTTGGAGAGGAACTGCCAAGTTAGGGTAGTTAGCTGATTCCTAGTGACAGCAAACAATTTGACTGTGAGCACTTATATAAACCAAAGAACCTGAGTCCATACTCCCAACCACCTCTCTTATCAAATTCTAAAAGAGCCAACATTCCCCCTGCCCTAAGTCACCCAAGACCAGGTACTGGGCAACTGGGGACCAACCATCCCTATACCCCAGGGCCTGCCAAAATTATTCAAATTGTCCAGTCCTAAACCCTGTGACTTTCTTCCCATGAAAGCCACAATAAAGGCTCTGGTCGGTGCTTTCCCCTTGCTCCTCTGCCTTCTGACAACCCTGGTGAAGCATTTCAATGAACAGATGAGCTTCAGACTTTCCACCCACCCTTGACTGTGAGTTTCCTCTTTTGAATCTCATATTGCACATTTGTTAAATGGGACTAATCATAATTCCTGCCTCACAGAGTCAGTCCCGTTCTTCCTCCACCTCCAGTTCTCCTGACACACACACACACACACACACACACACACACACACACACACACACAGAGTCATAAATACATTCATACACACTCACACTGAAGCAAGATGATGCCTCTTTTAGAGAAGTCTTAGATTGGACAGTAAAATATTTAGTGCATTTGCTTCTTCTTAGAAAAAGACATTATTTTTTAGGAATTTTCCCCTCTAGAAATGTACAAAAGCACAGGTATTTTGGCAGCATTAACCTGAGATTAGAGTGTAGTTAGTAAAATATCTTTGGTAGCTTCTTTCACCGTGAGCAATATAAAGATGTAAAGTCTTTGTATTCATTTCTTTAAGCCAATAATCTTCCACAATGAAATGATTTGTTATTTCTGAAGTGTTTAGGATTTACATATCTTAGCTGGGTTATTCAGCTGGGTTATAAAAATTAATTCAGAGAGAATACATCTTGAATTTTAGACTATCTCTTCTATTTTAGATTCAGTGAGTGTGAGGACGAGTTGACGTTTTCTAGCCTTCTGTACTCTTCATACAGTGTTACAAATGAGAGATATTTATTGCCGAAAAATAATGTATGGTCCCTTTTTCTGTTAACTGCTTAGAATATTTCTAATACTACAGTAAAAATAAAATATAAAGGCTTAGGTTTAAAAATTAATCTTTACATGTTCCATCCTTATTTCTAAAATGTGATTTATTTCTCACTTGTCTTAAAAGTATTTATAAACATCTAAGTATTAAAGTAAAAATGGATGAAAAAAAGAAAGAAAAAACCCAATATATATACACACATAAAAACACATATAATCCCAAATCTTTACATAGCTATTTTGAGGAGACTTTATTGTGATAATTATACAATTATATTGGATAAATTATATGTTGAATAAATTTCATTTTTTAAAGTAAAAGCAGAAAAAAAGAAAAAAGTTATGAAAGTCCATGTATTAAAATATATCTGATTTTTAAGTAAGATTTAATTAAATTTATCACCAATATCCTAGCTTTGGCTGAATTAAGTATATAGTGTTTTTATTTCGGGAAACATTTTGTCCTCTTCACATCATTTTAAAATGGCTTGTGTCACAAACTTAGTTAACATTACCCAGTTAAGCCTTTCCCCCCACCTGTGGCATCATTCATTCATTCATTCAAGTCTTACAATCTCTAGTGATGACTTTGAGGCCATTGCATGCATTACACAATCCTGGGCACACCAGGAGTTAGAAGTTTGGCTTCCATATTTAGAAGATTATGATGGTGCAGTTGGGTGGTGAGAGGTATGTGTGCAACAACTAAATAATTATTTAAAGATAAAGCCATACCTGATCCTCCTGTAGCATGGGGAGATCCAGGTGAGGGACTTACTCTGGGGAGAATGAATTCTTCAGAGGAGGTGAATTAAGCTGGATTTTGTCAAAAAATATATAGTGTGAAGAAGAGAAGGAGGAAAATAAGTTTGAATTTTGGAGTCTCTCAAAGAATCATTTCAATGTTCCAAAAACATCAAACAGCAAGGAAAAAATACCCCTGCCCCCAATCTTCTTCTTGTGGCTACTCCTGACTTTGTCTGCTAAATCCAGAACTTATGAGCTTTGTTTGCGTGTTTCAGTCTTCTCACTTCATCTTTTTCATTGCTCACTTACATTTCCAACACATTTCTTCTTTCCATTTAACCCTTTGCACTCGGATGTCGAGTGTGACTCAATATGGTTAGCAAAAATTATAAAGATTAAAATTACTCTTTGAATGTATCAATAATTTGAAATATAAAAAAATCCAAATAAATAAATTTGTATGAAAAGAAACTCCAGTTTTTATTCTACTGCTGCGCTTTGTAAAATCTAGGGTATTTAAAAAATTAAATCCTGAGTAGAATAAAGGAATCGAGAACAAAGCAAGCCAGTTCAAAGGGTTGAGTCCTCTAAAACCCTTCCTGCAGTCATTTGGAGAGATGCTACTCGCAGGGCACTGATACCTGAGGATCCTAGCACATAAGAGAACAGAGTGACTAATTCATCCTTTCTTACCCAAAACTAAGTGACACAGTTCAAAATCTCCTGTATTGCCAGTTTTAACTTTTTGATTTGGAAATTTGGCAAAAGCCAGGATTATCATACTCTTTAAATGTTTTATATTGTGTCTAGCATACATTGGAACTCTGTAAATGTTAAATAATAAATACAGAACCACTTTCATTTCTCTGCTTCTTGACACAGATAATTCCATACAAATCCCTACATAGATAGAGTTGCAGGGATTTCCAAGCAGTCAATGGTTTTTATTAAAGGTTAAAAGTGAAAGGGAAGTTTTCCTTTTTAGGCAGTGAATCATTTAACTTCTGAGTTCAGGAAAATTTAAAGTTTAAGAAGGCTAGTCTAGAAATCCCTTCTTTGCATATCCAAGCTGTTCATCTCTCAAAAGTCAAAGTGGATGCCAGAATTCCATAGATTTCATTTTTCAAGATGAACATTCATATTTGAACATATTTCAAGCCAGATGGTTTACAGTTCATGTATTTGTTGGCGTTTTCCTGCCACAACAACTAAATATTGAAGACACATATTTGTGATGAGGAGAGCATTTCCAACCATCTTTTCCTGTTGCTCTTTCAGGCAGAGCACTCACCCCTCCCCCAGCTTTATATCACTGCGTGCTGCGGGGCAAGACTCCGCAGATTCCAACGGTGAATTACATCCATTTGATTTAATAGACAGGGGATAGGTGAAATAACATAAAACAAGCTCCCCACGAATAAATATTTCTTGTAGCAGCCATGAATTTTCTGGTAGCAAACAAGAAAGCAAATGAACAGCTATTGAAATGTTCTGTTTCCATGATCCGTTTAGACAAACTGGAAAGTTTACTTTTCATCTTTCTAGTACCTCATAAGCCAGTTTGCCAAACTGTGTGATTGTTTGATCAAAGTTCAGAAAAGAACAGGAAAATCAAACAAAGGTTTAGTATTTTTTCTTTTCTTGAATAAAACTACCAGATATGAAAATACCAGCTGGAGAAAGCGTTGCACATTTGTACTGAGGGATGCCAATGTCACTCACCAGGTTCTGTGATATCTCTCTTCCAGGATGAAACAATTTGCTGCTCATTTGTCATCTCATGTACAATTTGTTATTATTCTACTCAACTATCAATGTTTGCATTATTACAATTTTAAAGATTCATTTTGTTGACAAAGGCCCATCAGGAAGCTGAACCAAAACAATACACAATTTTAAGACATGGAAAACAGAAGAAAGAATGTAAAAAGAATGTAAACACACAAAAGAGATATGTTTTCTCGGTACCATAACAAGATTTCTATAAATATTCCATATGCACTACACAAGAAACTGGCAAAATGGGATAAAACAAACCTGTCCACAGCCATCAGTATAACCATCATCCGGTAACACAGGAGATGTACACACAAAAAGACTTGGTAATATTTTTTTAGAGATGGTTTGCAGAGTCCCATATTTTGAATCAAATTTGCCTGGAATCGTGACTCTTAAGAATAGAAGGAAATGATAGGGATCATGTAGAGTGATTTTCTTATTTCAGAAGGGAGTAAACAGAGAGCAGGGAGGTTAGGGGATTAGGCTTAAGTCATATAGAGAAATGAGACAAGAGCTGGTGTTCAAGTCCACTGGCTATTTCCTTATATCACTTGCTGCCCCTGTGTTTTCGCATCTTTGTGGTCTACAGTGGACAGAGCCGAAAGAATTAGCAAAAAGTGTCTCCTGAGAGCTCACTCTTGGAGCCTGGGCCCTAAATGATGGAGTCTGGGAAATGCTAATAGGAAAGATCTCCCAAAGCCAGGGGAATGGATATTTCTGGAGGGCCTTCCAGCTGCCAGGCATTTCTCAAAGACGTATTAGGATAGTATGACAAGAACTATTTTGTCAATGAGGAGGATTTGGAGATGCAAAGAGGCTACTTCACTCTGCTAAGATCTCCTAGTTAGTAAAACCACATCTGAGTTGCAGCCCCTTGTGCCTGACCCCCAGTCTTGTGGTCTGCCTGCCTGGCCATGTTTCTTTTAAGACAGATGCACAGACACATGGTGATAATTATGGAGGACAACTTCCCTTATCTGCCTGAATGATTCTGTTTTGAT
>VSMD01057069.1:0-58421 GCA_008750895.1 Mirza zaza | reverse complement strand
CACCCTCCCATACCCCCCATACCCATCCCTCCTTCCCCCCTCAACACCCGATAAATGTTACTCCTATATGTCCACTTAGGTATTGATCCATTAATACCAATTTGCTGGTGAGTACATGTGGTGCTTGTTTTTCCATTCTTGAGATACTTCACTTAGTAGAATGGGTTCCAGCTCTATCCAGGAATATACAAGAGGTGCTATATCACCATTGTTTCTTAAAGCTGAGTAGTACTCCATGGTATACATATACCACATTTTATTAATCCACTCATGAATTGATGGGCACTTGGGTTGTTTCCAAATCTTTGCAATTGTGCTGCTGAATTGTGCTGCTATAAACATTCAAGTGCAGGTGTCTTTTTCATAAAGTGACTTTTGATCTTTTGGGTAGATGTCCAGTAGTGGAATTGCTAGATCAAATGGTAGATCTACTTGTATCGCTTTAAGATATCTCCATATTGCTTTCCACAGAGGTTGAACTAGTTTTCAGTCCCACCAGCAATGTAGGAGTATTCCTATCTCTCCACATCCACGCCAACATTTATTATTTTGAGACTTTTGATAAAGTCAATTCTCATTTTGCCTACACATTTGCCTTCATATCATAGCAGTTTCTAGTCATAAGTGAATTAATTAAATAAGACTGACAATTCAGGACCCTTCCCAGGAAATTTAAATATATTTTCTGGTTTTCCACTCATGGATCACATGATGAATAAGAAAATACTGGGCAGTAAAATTGGCTACTATTGATCAAAGCACTATATTGCATTCAAATAACTAAATAGTTTAAGGTTCTCTAAATAGATTGGCAATAGAAGTTTTTATTAATTGCAATCTATATACTTATACTTGTATGTCTACATACTCAAAGTGAAATTTCACTCAAAAACCTGAAAACACACATACACACTATTCACACAGGCTGCATGTATGTGGGCATATGCAATTAAAGGTCTAGCTTATGTTACTTTCCAAATATGTCACTCATTCAACCTGTTTGTTCAAATTGTACCTTCATTTCTCTACCCCAGTTATTCACGAAGTCTCTTTCAACAGCTTCATAACTGATATTCCTGTTCCTCTTATACCCTCTTAAATATTTCCAACACACAGGAGCCTGATATTGTAAGAATTAAAAATATTCATATTACTACTTATTTTATAGAAAGAAATCCAGATTTCTTAACATAATGTATCATAGCTAACATATGTATGGCTGTTTCTAAGCACATTACATGTATTAACTCAACTGAAAAAGCAACTTTCAAAGGGTAGTACTATTATTGTCCCACTAACAGATGAAGAAACTGAGACAAGGTGAGGTTAAGCTATTTGTTTTTCATTACTGAGATATTCGATGATATAAAGTAGATTCAAACCCAGCAATTTGGAGACAGCCTGTAGCCCTAATCAAGAAGCTTTATTACCCAAGTGTCCTACATGATACTTCTCAATTTGCCTATTTACTTTCCTGTCTTGTTAAAGGCAAATAGCAAAAGAAAATTAGATGCAAGCTTATATAACAAAATCAAATTTATAGTCTCAGTGCAGCAATGGAGGGCACTACAGAGGGACGGTGGATGCTACTGAAAAAGGAGATAGACAGAAACATATTTTGTAAAGTTGAAGGATTCTGATGAGAGGCTAAGTAAAGCATAGATGAATTCTAATGGTTGCTGTTTAGAAGGCAAGATTGAGGAAAGCAAGGATTGATTAGGAATGGAGCACCGTCACGAGGCATGTAGCCTAGAAACTGGGTTTCCCGGGAATAAATAATAAATGGGAATAGCAAAGCGGTATGAGGGTGTCATCAGAAATAAAGCTGCAGTCACTCAAAGTGTGGTTGTTATGGCTCTTCACAGGTGCTGCATGGCTTTGGAAGTAGCAGTGTCCTGTTACCTAGCAGCTAACAGCTTTCCACTCTTCAAAACCCTATTCCTTGAACAGTTCCTGCATGTGTTTTTTGTACACACCATATTCTTTGTCAGAAATCCACCCCTCTATATTCCCTTCTGTGTTTTGTCTCCATTAATATATATTAATCCATTCAGATAAAATTCAGTTATCACTTCCCCTAGAAAAGCATCCATTATCAGTCTGATGGGATTAATTACACCTATTCATATGTTCCCTAAAATATTGTTTTCATTATCTATGAGTACATGTTTCCCCTAGACAGCAAGCCAGCTTAAAACAGGAATGCTTTTTATCCCCCTCTTTTATCTTGTATTCTCTGCTCTTTGGAAAGATTAATGATAATACTAATGGAAAGGAATGAATTAATGAATTTTGGAAAGAAAAGCAAAAAATAGTTTCATGCCAACAGAACATTTCTTTCTGCTTCTGTCAGGTTTGGTAGTCTCCCGTGTTGCCAGTTCATGGTGCACTCATGGCGGAAAATGATCAGACATGCCAAAGTAAGCAAGCATGTGGTGAAGTTTACTGAGGGGGAGCAAGATGGGATTATAGAGCAAGAGCAAGATATAGGTTTACAGAGCAAGATACATATGCCACTGATGAACCCCTGCCATAGCAAAAAGAGAGAGCTTGGTTATGGTCTGGGTCTCGTTTCATAGTGTCTGGATTGGGACTCTCTTTGTGGCTCAGACATCACCATGGAACCACTCTGAGCAGACAATTGGGAGTTATAGGACCTGAGTCTTACTATGCATGGGGACCTCCCATGAGCCTTTCTGAAAGCTGGTTGTTCTAGGTAACTTTTCCAGACTCTATCATACCTATGCACCTTGCCCTATGGGCTAGAGAGTCCTCTACATTCTTTTGCAGTTGGCACACTAAATTCTGATTGGCAAGTTTGTGGGGTGTTTCCTCCTCCCCCAGGTGTGGCAGTCACTGGGGACAGGATTAAGACCCACTTTCATCCCTGGGAGCCCTGGAATCCCTTGCTATCTACCTAACACTTCCACGGCTATGTTGAGAAAGTGACACTGGTAGTAAGTGTGCCACTTTTCACCAGGCTGGATAAAACTTTTTACAAAATGAGCCATACCACATTCTAATGTCAGTGCAGATTGCACCGTTAATTGTCACCCTGTCCCTGGAAGTTTAAGGTTGTTCCGTATAATTTACAAATTGTCTCCTGTCCCCTCAGCTTGTGGTTGTTCTACATTAGCTTGCCCCACAGCAATTTCCTGGGCTTTCTGCTGCCGTGAGTCCCTTACATACATCTGATAAATCTGCAGCAAACCTTTCCTAATTAAGGACCCCTGGCTGCAACCTAGATACTATCTATGTGTGCTCTTATCTCATCCAATACATGACTTACGGATGATGTTCAGTAGACAGATGCCCAAATTTAATTTTATAATTTTCAGAACTATTAGGATTAGACTTTAGCAATACCTTGTACTATTCTTTGTTTGCCATTTCACTATTGTACTATCGCTACATCTAGTAGCTTAGGGCCTCCTGGATTCAAGTTTCTAATTATTCTCAACTTATATATCATTTTCAGTGTTGCCTTTGGTAATACATTTCAAATGATAATATTCAGCTGCATGAAAAATAAGTGTATGATCATTCTATCTTTGATCTATTGCATGGATTAAACGTAGAGGAATCTCATGACTAATCCCATTTTAGAAGATGAGAGAAATAAGAAATACATGCTTAGTGTGTGTAGGAGATAATGGGACAGAGTGCTTAATTTAAAATATTTATGAACCTGTACTATTCACTATGCATCATTACATTGATATCTCAAATGGAATATGTGAGTAGAATTGAACAAATTCATATTAGAGGGAATTCATATTCTACAGTGTGCATAACAAAGGGTGCTATATCAGAACCTGTAAAATCATTACAGAATACTTCAAAACTTTCTACCTGTTGAATATTCAAAATTTTAAAAAAAACATGAGTTTATGCTATTTTTCACTTCAAGGCTCTTATCAATAGTTTTTTGGTTATTTTAAGAGAAAAATATTTCTTATTATGGTGCATCACCTTCCTACATGATGCTATTTTATGTTGCTCATATGCATTTGACCTTTTGGCCAAAATCACCAATAAGAATGGACTTTTGTTACAATGTTAACATTTTCCAGGTTAAGAAAGTAAATGCTCACTCCTTAGCTCTGATTGCCAGAATTTTCTTAAAGTTAGAGCAATGTGCTAAGCCTGTTAATGCTTACAACAGATCAATTCCTTGGATTCAGTTTCCAAAGGAGAAAGGCATCTATCATCTTTTTGTAAGACAATGTAGAGAGTATAAATTGGAGTGAAGAAATAGTGAAATTCTTAGCAAATTTACTAAATTCTTAGTAAATTTTTTACCACATGTAAAATCTTGCTAATACTAACTATGAGCATGGAAAGAACATGATTTTTTTTTATTGTTTCTATAATTGATTCCTGGACCTTCACTTGCTAAGGTGCAATATTTGTAAATTATAGCATGTATTTGAACGTCAGTTTTCTCATCCATAAACTAGGCATACTATATTGCCTGTCTTGCAGTGCTGCTGTTGGTATCATGGAGACTGTAATTGGAGTGGCTGGCATTTATAAGGCACATATAAATGATAGCTATTAAATTTTTTATATTTCCATTTGGGCAAATGTGGTTGATAGGGAGAAATCTTCTGTTAAGACTTCCTGAAATTGAAGATAAGCTAATTGTCCCTTATGTTTATGCTTAAAACCTGTGTAAACTTCTATCTTTAAGACCAAATATGACATACTTTGTGTCTCTCTACTGATAATCAATAAGGATAGCAGATGCATTTTATTAAACATTTTACTTCAGAATGCTAAATAAATGTTTTTGAACTGTGCTAAAATGCATAAGATGTTTCACAAAAAAATTTAAGAGAAATTTTAAAAATATTCTTATATGTGTCTATACAATATTCATTTTTAAAAGATCCATGCATTTGCTTTATGTGTCAAAGTTTATTCCTTAGTATGGTTTTGTATTTTCATAGGCTTAAATTTACATTAAAAAAATTTAAAAATCTAGTTTTAATATAAACAATTTTCTTATATTTTATTAAATGAAAACATTTAAAATATATTCAAAGAAATAAGATTGACATTATAATTATTTGTTCATACATAGTAAAATAATATCTCTCTGAATTATTATTTGTATTATTTTTTGATAAGTGGTGATTCTTCACCTCAAAACCCTAAGTAGGATAATGTATTAATTGGTTTTGTGGTCTTAAATATCAATTTTTCATTAAGAAATTACAAAGAAGCTTACTTAAATTGCTCTTGAATAAGTTAAATAATAATTTCCAGTAACAAAGCCATGGTTAATTATGATAGAAAGAACACATTTATGCAACAAAAATATGTACATGTTCCTTTCAGAAATCAATGATCAGTTACATGAAGCAGCATAAAAGCAATTTTGCCAGCTTTAAAACAGCCAACAAAATTAAATTTCACTGTTATTATTTAATAAAACATGGTAATATTTATGACTTTATATTGTGGTTGGTTCACTAATCTCTTAGTCAAAAATTGTACAAGCTTAGTGGGAAAAACAAAAGCATAAACAAAATATTTATGCTGCATGGAACTTACTAGACACATATAATCTGATATTAATTTTAAATTGTAATATGATTATAATACTCTATATAAAGCATGCATAAAACAAATGCTTACCATCTTAATTTGAAAAGTAAAGTGCATGCATTTAAATGGGTAAATTAGACTGCTTAATCCAAAAAGAATGTTTACTCTTCCTTTTGTATTTAGTTTTATCAAAATACATGATAAATAACTCTTTAGCTAACATTCATCAGTATTTGTGTTTATGATTTGAAATTTTTTATACATATAACAAACTCATTTAATATCTATAACTCTGCAATGTCAATACTTTTGATTTTATATTTTATAGATGGGGAAACTGAGACCCAGAGAGGTTAAACAACTTGCCCAAGTTTATAAACCTAATATCTGCTAGAATCTGGAAAATGCAGATGTGTTTCAATTTTTTAATAAGAAATGTATGAAGTTCATTAATAAATTAAAATAGAGATCGAATATTAATTACTTAAATTAAAGTATTTGGTATTTAATTGGTCTTAAACCACAAGATCGAAATTGAATTATTTATACCTGATGATGAAACTGCCCTTTTCCACGCACTGTCAAATAATAGTGTAACATCTACATATTCTTTTATATTAATAGTCAAATTATCAACTAAATAAACATTGTTTATATGGCCAGGCAAAATCATTCAATCCATTACCATGATGTTCATTAATGATCTGAAAAATAAGAACATTAACATGTCATTATTGTAATAAGTAAATAGATTAGCCAGAATTTCAGTTTCTAATACAAGGTGCTCTGTGGAGCAGTTATTTTATATAATAAAGAGCCTGAAATTTGAGACTACTTTAATCCTTTTTCTAGATAAAGAATTCTGATAACTGCAACCTCTGTGAACATCTATATCCTCTTCTACAAAGGGGATATATTACGACATACAATACAGGATTGTAGGAGGATTTAAAGGTATGAGAAAAACATCTTTAGCAATTCATGATGCATATTACATGGTCAATAAATGCTACCCTAAATATTGCCTGGATCTAAAATCTAAATAGGCAACTATATTCATAAGAAAAGAAGCCCAAATTTTTATAAATATTTCCAAATTCTCTTTAACTATTTAGCTTAAAATTAATTTAGTTTCTTTTACACATTAGGTCAGTGTTTCATTCATATCACAAGTATTTTTAAGATATATTAATTGTTCAAAGAAAAATGGGTCAGAATTAAATATACAAATTTATTTGGGATTTTGTTATAAATGTTTTGTTTATTGAATGCTTTCATTATTAAAACATTTGAGAAGTGGTATTTTAAAAAATAAAGTTCCAAATCTCATCAACCTAACGACCTATGAAATATCACAAACACTTACACCAAATAGAGGTGGATTCATTCCTAAGATTCCAGCACTACTTAATGACAGACAACAGAGCTTAGTGTATGGATTTCAGTCCCTGGAACTCTGGACTGCGTGTCTTGAATCATAGCTTCACCACTTACTGGACGACCCTTGCCAAGTGTTTTGAACCCACTTCTCAGTACAACACATCATGACAATAACTACTTAAAGTATTCTGAGAAAATGTACTCAAAGCACATAACAAAGTTGCTATAACAAAATAAAGACACAATAAATTTATAAATTTGCCAAGTGTCATTGCTTGTGCTAGCTACATTGTCTAAGTTTCATTTTCCTTGAAGTCACGTGGGCTGTTTATGGATAGTGTTCCTTGATCAAAGAAGAGATTTGTTCTATACACAGGTAAAAGTACTACCATTTCCCATTGCGTGTCTCACTTTAGACGGGAAACAGAGAAGTCATTTGATCAACAAGTATCATTATATACCTACCACCTATAAAGTACTGGATTCACCATAATGAGAGGATCTGAAGTTTTGCTTATGGTAATTGCCCTCAGGTTTCAAAGATAATACATATACATGTAATAATCAAATGGATATAAGTGGTTAAAAAAATACAAGATGTGATATAAGCCAATAAATATAATTGTCTAATATCCAATATTGGAAATAATTATTTTATTTTCATGTATAGTAAATTCGGTATGGTTTGTGAATAATAAACAAGGCTTCATGTACAATTTGGCACCCACATAATGCATAAAGAGGAATTCACTTTGAGTTATTCATATAGCATGAATAATTTTTAGAGGACTTACTCAATTTATCAAAAATTTGCTTATCATTAATAATTGAAGAGATAAAATTATATGTGAAAATGCTTATGGAGAGACAATTTCATGAATGAACCTCAGTTAGGGGAAAATCTTTAGATAACTCTTAATCTCTTGAATCACAAGGTCCAATAAGTGATTTTAAAAATTTTACAATTTTCTTTCATTATCCTAACAGAGATTTATTAAATACTATACACAGAATATTAAATAATTGTGCAAAGCCTATTGTTCTTTTAAGAAATTAACCGCAATTACTTATTCTAAGCTTATACTTTTTTTTTAATAATACGAGCATGAGCAGTTGCTCACATACCAGGAACGCAGTGTTTCTAGTATGGCCCTATTCGAAAATCCTGTCTGTGAAACGCCTTGATAGGTATACTATTTGCAGTCTAATGGATTATACCTCAAAGATACATTTATTAAAAACCTTCTAAGTGCCTTGTAAAGCCTAAGTAAACCTATTTCTTTTCTTATACTTAAAATCAGTTTACCTCACTGTATTCTAACTTGTTTTTTCCTATTTTCTTTCCCCACATTACCCACTTTAGTGAGTTACATATGAATAATCATTAAACCAAAAACATTTTATACTATTGTAGGATGAAAAATAGCATTCTTAACATATTAATTATCAATTATGGGTTCCACTGAAGAAAAAAGCTTTTAAACATGAACTAAGAAAAGCGGGTTTTAGAATATGTTTTCTTCTTAAATAGCATAGAATTTAAATTATATACCTTGAGTAAATGAAGGTAGTAAAAATGAGCATATTTTAAAAACTGGCTAGAGGAGTCCTATGATTGATTTAGAAGTATATGGAAGTAATATGTTTTTATTTGTACAAAAATTTCCATAGAATATTTTATAAATGGTACTTGGAAATGGATCCTACTTTAAGAGCATCAAATGCTTCCATCATACATTTGCAAGTATATGTGTATATGTATTAATACAAAAATATTTAAATATATATTCGTATATCAGCATGTATTTTAACAGATGATGATATTTGTTCATGATTTATTCATGAGTTTTACAAAATTTATCAAGAAAATTTGTTTTAAAACTTTTCTAAATATGTAACACAATAGAAGTTATCCAGAGAAAAGTTCATACTCACTCATATATAAATTGTGGAGCTGCCAATAACAGCCAGTATGTAGGGGGAGAAAGTGTAATTCTCAGTGTAAATAAGATTTATTCAAGATCACTAGTACATATCATAAACCAGGATTTTTTTTCTTGTCCTGGCTTTATAAATAAAAATATAGCTTTGATCTTTCCTCTCTGGGTGGCATTTGTATAATTCAACCTCCATGAAACCAGAGCTGCTTGTTTTGTCAATGCTGGCT
This sequence comes from Mirza zaza, assembly GCA_008750895.1. NCBI lineage: Eukaryota > Metazoa > Chordata > Mammalia > Primates > Cheirogaleidae > Mirza > Mirza zaza. Next base: position 49,321 of record VSMD01057069.1, on the reverse strand, counting down.
CTTCCTATGGTAGGACAGTGCTTAGCATATAGTATAACTTAATAAATATTTGCTGAATGAGTTCATGAATAAAATATGAGAAGACATCTAGGTGATTTTTCACATTCTAAGTAATATTAATACAAAATACTCTATTAATTATCACAGGATTCTGAAAGAGAAAGAGAGGGATAGTCACCATTATACTCAAATACTGTATTATCTTCTCTACTGTATTAAAAATGCTGGAATTCATAGTTTTATGTGGGGGTAGAGAGAACGGTATGGTTTCCATTACAATTAGAATATAAGAAATTTTTTAAAGTATGGTGATAAAGAAAAAACTTTCATTCTTGCAATTATTATAAATATATGTCATAAACATTATTTCCTAAAACTTGTTATAATTCAAAATATTTTTGAAAATGTAAAAGCTCCAATATCCTTGAATGTATCCTTGATTAATATGTTTGACTTCTTGAATCTAAGACCAAATAGGGACAAAAAATACATCTTAATTTATTATTTGCTTAAGAACAATTGATTGCTTATACTTTGCTGATATTTATAAATTGAAATAAATACAAATAAAAGAAATATAAAATGGAAATCAATTAACAAAAATATATAACGAAGTAAACAAATAATTAGAATATATAGATTATCTGTCCTCAATTTTTATTGGTGCTACTGGAGGAGGATACACACATATTATGGCTACATGTCTGCTTATTTATATTTTGGGTGGGACTAAAGTACATATGGGGTATGTATCATAGGTTAAAAGGTCAAAACTTGTCTTTTCTAGACTCAGTAACTAAAGTTGTTCTTTTCTTCTACCTATGTCCAAGATTCCTCCTTTGACAAATTTTGACCAATGAGAGAAGTATGTCAAAAATATTAGCCCTCTGATTGTTCAGGTCAGTACTGGCCTGGTCCTAGACTCATCCTTAGGTGACGTCTGAACTCTGAGTTACATTATTTCTCTTTCAGTTCTTTTCAATCCAGGCTTGAACCCTTCCATACTCCTGTTCTTTCAGACTATAGACATTCCCCCTGATTTATGATGGTTTGATTTCCAATTGTTCAACTTTATGATGATGTGAAAGAAATATACATTCACTAGAAATTGTGCTTTAAGTATCTATGGAAACATTCTGTTTTTCATTTTCAATACAGTATTCAATAAATTACATGACATAGTCAATAAATTATTATAAATTATGGTTTGTGTTGGACGATTTTGCCCAACTGTAAACTATTTTGTGTTATGAGCATGTTTAAGATAGGCTAGGTTGAGCTATGCTTTTCGGTAGGTTAGCTGTATTAAATGTACTTTTGACTTGTGATATCATTAAGTTTACAATGGGTTTGTCAGATATAACCCCATTGTAACATGGAAAACTCCCATATATCCACACTACAGTGAATTGAACACATCTCTGAACTTCAGACTATGTGACAATAGTATTGAAATTTCATCAAGTTTCTGTCTCTCCTTTCCTTTAGATTCCTGATTACTGTATCCTATATTTCCTGGAACTGGCAATTGTGTATGGAGTGAATTCTTAAAAACATTAGTACTGTGTAAATCTATAAAGCATTCGTAAGTTCTACTTACTTGTTTTATATATATTGATAACAGATGCTCAGAAATACCTAAGTGAAGTTTGCAATTTTCATTTTAATACTGTATATTAGACTTCTTGACTTCAAGGTGTAAGAAAACCAGAGCAACCCTAAAAAAAAATTTTCCATTCTGGCTTTTATTTTTCTCTACCCTGATGCTTGTTCCTGAGTTTTACTCATACTGAGAACATGAACAAATTCAAGATAAGAGAAAGAATAAAGTTGATCACAGCACAAGATGCCACATTTGATTATAAAATGTATAGGTATATACATTATAGGTAGTGAGAAATAAGACCGAAGAGATAAAACATTAAAGACAATTTTAAATAATGAAAACATATCCGATGAGTTCATGATTTAAAAACATTTTAAGTTCTTAAATAAAAACCTAACCTAAGTATAATATTTTTCTATACCAAATGAAGTTTCTTAAAAATAAGCAAGCAGATATTTTGTGATTAGCAGAATAGGTTGAAAGAGGAAGTAGTTGGAGACAAGAAAATCAAATAGGAGAAAAATACATTAATTCCAGGTATCAAGCTGTAAGAGATTGGAGTAGAATAGTTCCTCTTAATTTGGGTAGAAATATATAGCTATACATATGTATGTATGTGTGTGTGTATATCTATAGGTGTGTGTGTGCACATTGCGTATCATTCTAAAGGTTAATGGTAGCTAGTACCTAACAGAGAGATAATAAAGACAAATAGAATTAGTAAATATGGATCCATTGGTTCTGGTATCAATACAGGGTTACTTTCCTGTAAGCTTCTGGTGACAACATTTTCATTAACTATTTAATAAATCATTTTGTTTTATGTGTGTTTCTTTATAATATTTCATATATATTTCTTACAAATAATCAATTAAATATAGTGTTCCTGCATAATACTAAACCACTATCCTTTTTTTCCTAACTAACATTTTCCAGACCCTGGGTTACCTAAAATTTCTTTGGCTTTTAGCCTATAGCACTGCTGTCCATTAAGCTTTATTGGTTGTTATCTCATAAATCCATAGATGGAACGTCTTTTTATCTTTTCCATAGCTTCATCACTTACTATAGTTGTTACTTTAAAACTTTTGAGAGCAGCCTCATGCACAGATCAGTGAATTTCCTGTTTCTTTTTCTGGATGAATCGTGTTGTTGATTCATCAACATTGAATTCACGGCCAGTAGCGCTATAACTAGTGCCTGAATGAAGCTTATCTAACACATGTGCATGTGACACATCATAGTCTTCTCGTGCGTAGGAACCCTAGACAGCATTTCAGCATAATGCTTGGAAATCATTTTAAATAGCAAAATCACTAACAAAAAGCACAAAAATGTGAAAACATGGCATTAAACAGACTGTAAAAAAAAGAACATTTGGTTACCCTATGAAAGTTGAAATAAGAAAACAAAATTTTGCCTTGTTTGACCTTAGCTAGGAGAGTGAACTTCTAGCTATTCAAATGTTCAGCCCCTCTGTGCATGCCCTCAACTAATTCTTAGTCCTTAGCACTTTGATATTGATGTCGGTTAGTAATAAACTTTAGTGAGTAGGTGAATTGGCAAATATGGAATCCACAAATAATAAATATCAGCTGCACATAGAAGAAATATGGCAAAGGCATATAACTTAGCAACATCGCCAAGTTTCTATCTCATATGAACACCTGCTTAGGGTTTAAATTACTAACATTTTCAGAAAGAAGTTTTCATTGTCAGTATCAAGACATCATCAGTATTATCTTGAGTTGTGTTATTTTGCATTTTTGTTATTCTTGCTTTTGATTTATGAACACAGTTAAATTAATGTCATCTCTCCAGATCTAATTTGTTGTAAATTATTTGGCAAACCACTTCATTACATTGATGTGTAAGTATAGCGGGTATTTTCAGTACAATTTTCCAGTTATTAGGCTTTAAGACATTTATGTATTGCAATTCAAAAATGAATGATCCCATTTTTGTTTGTAAATTATAGTAACAATTTATTAGTTATATGCTCTTTGAAATAATGTTAAGAACTAGCAAGTTACTTATCAATGCAATTATATAAAGTTGATGAGTTGTAGAGTATACAATGAGTTGCATCTAGTCAATTGTTTATTTGTGAATATATGTCACAAGCGATTTGCCTATTGGATATTACTTCATTTTTTTCTAATTTATGATAGTCCTTGGTTTGCTCCAGTATAATGTGAGGAAAGAGGAATAGGTCTGATGGGACCACCACTAGATTCTTTTTTTTTTATTTCAGCATATTATGGGGGTACAAATTTTAAGGTTTCAAATAATGCCCTTGTCCTCCCTCCCCCTACAAGTCTGAGCCTCAAGCGTGACCATCCCCCAGACAGTGCATGTCTCACTCATTATGTATGAATATACCCGCCCCCCTCTCCCCTCCCACCCACCCATTAACCAATTAATGTAGTTCCTATGTGTCCACTTAGGTGCTGCTCAGTTAATACCAGTTTGATGGTGAGTATATTTGGTGCTTGTTTTTCCATTCTTGGGATACTTCACTTAGTCGAACGGGTTCCAGCTCTATCCAGGAAAATTCAAGATGTGCAATATCACCATTGTTTCTTAGAGTTGAATAGTACTCCATTGTATACATATACCACATTTTATTAATCTGCTCATGAATTGATGGGCACTTGGGTTGTTTCCAAATCCTTGCAATTGTGTATTATGCTGCTATAAACATTCAAGTGCAGGTGTCTTTTTTATAGAGTGACTTTTGTTATTTTGGGTAGATGCCCAGTAATGGGATTGCTGGATCAAATGGTAGATCCACTTGTGTCACTTTAAGGTATCTCCATATTGAGACCAACCCCAAACCCAGCAGAAGAAGTGAAATTAACAAGATCAAATCATAACTTAACGAAATTGACAACAGGAAAGCTATACAGAAGATTAATAAAACAAAAAGTTGGTTCTTTGAAAAAATAAACAAAATTGACATGCCTTTGGCTAGGCTAATGAAAAGCAGAAAATAGAAATCTCTAATAAGCTCTATCAAGAACAAAAAAGGAGATATCATAACTGATACCAAGGAGATACAAGATATAATTTACGACTACTACAAAAACCTTTATGCATACAAACTAGAAAATGTGAAGGAAACGGACAAATTCTAGAAACACGCAGCCTCCCTAGGCTCAACCAGGAAGAAATAGAATTCCTGAACAGACCAATATCAACAGCTGAAATAGAAACAGCAATTAAAAATCTACCACTAGATTCTTGATGTGGGTTTGGCCAATAAACATATCATTACCTTAAATTTTAAACTAGTCAATACTTCCAAAGACATTTATCCATCTTTATTGATTGCTTGTATAGTCATTATGTCCACAATAACATATAAAAAAATCATTTTATAGAAAAAGGTAGAAAAATAGAAAAACAACACAGAGAAGAAGATGTGAGAAAGAATAACAAAACTTGAAGGAGTAGCTGCTTTTTATCATATAATAAACATATACTTACATAATAATTATTATGGATTATGTAGTGTTCTAAGTACTTTGGAAATAGTAACTCACTTAATACTCATAATAGCTATATGAAATGATTTTATAGTTATGATCAATTTACATATAAAATATTGAGCACTATAACTTTAGCTAATTTGCCCAATATCACAAACTTAGTAAGTGGTAGATAGAGTCAAGCTTCAAACTCTAGGCGATCTGCCAGAAGAATCTACGGCATTAAACATTATGTTAGGCTTTCAGTCACTGTTGGCTTTTCAAGTCTTGGTTTTATTCTCTATTATTCTCCTATGCACTTTTGACCTTGGTTTCTCCAAATTCCAAAAAATGTCTAACCAGCTTTTAAGGGATTCCCTTAAAACAAAACATATACCTTTATTTACAAAGAAAGAGAAGCACTCCCTCTTTCTACCATGAAAAAAGAGAAAGTACAGAGAACACTGGCCATATTTTGAAGGTATGGGGACACTTAATACCAACTAATCATATTAGTGACTACTCACCATACTCTGGAAAATAAACATGACTCATTTAGAAATATTTATTTTGTACCAATGTATAAGGCAGAAATATTTCATTACCATTTCCTAAATTTATTTGGTTTTTTTTGTTTGTTTGTTTTGTTTTCTTTTGAGATTAGGTCTTGCTCTGTCACCCAGGCTAGAGTGCACTGGTGTGACTCTAGTCATTCCTCAGTGCAGCCTTGAACTCCTGGGCTCAAGCAATCCCCCTGCCTCAGTCTCCCTGGTAGCTAGCACTACAGGTGAGTGCTACCATACCCAGCTAATTTTTAATTTTTTGCAGAGACAGGGTTGCACTATGTTGTCTAGGCTGGTCATGAACTGCTGGTCTCAAGCAATCCTCCTCTACGACCTTCCAAAGCGCAGGCATGAGCCATTGCACCTAGCCTTGTTTACTAAGTTTAAAAAAAAAAATCACTGAAAAAAAAAATCCATATATAAATAAGTTGATTATACGCCGTCTTTAATGTTTGCTTTTCTAAATCTAAAATCAAGGGGATAGTCTTTATTTTATTATTTTTAAAGGGTGCCATTTTTGAATACTTTTTTTAGGAGAAGGTAGGAAACAGTATGCTCCCTTAAAGTAGAAGTTTACATGATTTTCTTCAAAAGAATATATGGGCCATTTTTGTAGAATAAGAAATCTTTTGAACAGCTTGCAGTATTTCTTATTCTAATTGTATTTGCTTTGAAAAAAAGTGAACAGTATAGCAAAACAATTGAGTTAGCTGCATTATAATACCCTCAGTAAAGGGCCAATTATAGTTCAGTCATTTGTTTTTTGCACACCTTTTAATAAACAGTGTGTACTCCCAACAATAATGGCTAGTGTTTCTAAGTGCTGAAATCAAATATGTATTTAAAGAATTTTAAATCCATTACCTTTTTTTTTCTCCATGAAAAAACTAAATAGAAAATGCACTCTGTAACATGTAAAATGTTCAGTGTTTTTTTGCATTAATTAAGGATACCTAGCATTTCTTGATTCTGTGATCAGGCCAAATCAACAGGACATAAGAATCATTAAAGCTCAAAAATTACTTTTATCTAAATGATCTATGGACACACACTGAAAGGCTTTCACTGTCTGATGGCAGTTCTGAATATAAATTACAAATCAGCTTTTTACTGCCATCCATAAACCAAATTATTTGTCCAAAGACACAGGGACGAATAACTGCTCAATCTCTTTTCTTCTGCTGTCCCTTTAGTCTCCATCTTTGAATATGGATTTACCACAAAATTGGCAACATCAAAACTAGCTTAAGATGGATTTTACAACCCTGGTAAAATAGCACCCTCATTTTCTCTATTTGCATTCTTTTCCCCCCTGACTGCTGAATCTTTTTTTTTTTTAAATCCTTTTGAATTTATATACTCAAACTTCAACTTGGCTGTTTTAAACATACAAAAATGCTGTGGTTAAGTTCAGTTTCCTCTCCACCTCTACTAACTCCTGCCATCCTTTGGTATGTAGAAAGGTTCATGTGGCAGATGCGTCAGCAACATATTTTCTCATTCCCTGGCCATCTCATCCCACTGAAGTGGTCAAGGAAATAACTGCCTTCAAGTAACCACAACCTATTTGATGTAGCTTAGGCAAAAAGTATAGACAATGAGTGAATGATTTTCTTCTGATTATCACTGATTATTACTTCACAGTGTGACAGACATAAGGATCTACTGGATGACTTAATTGGCGAATCTTCAGAATACTTTTCTGAGCAATTGAAACTTCTTAAATAATCTTTTATTTATTATTTTTCCTATTCAGTTTGTACTTTCCTTCTTTGAGAACTATTTTTCCCTGTACATGTGTGCTATTTGTTCAGACCAGTCAATCATCCCCTCTTAGATGAATGTTCCTCTTTTGGAGTTTATTATTATTATTTTTCACCCTATCAGCTCAACTGGCCTGAGGTGTGACTTTTGGCATATACACCCTGTCCACAACCCCTGTGCCCAACACTTGTACCCAGTTATATTTCATTTCCTTGGTGTTGGAATCAACTAGGGAGATGTTTCAAAATCTCTACCTGATACCCTTTGAACCTGAATCTTCATGGACTAAAATAGAGAAGTGAGGTGGAATAGAAATCATTTTTTTGTTATTGTTGTTGTTGGATTTTTTGTTTGTTTTTAAATTTTCCTGGTCACTGCATTGTGCAGCAAAGTTTTAAAACTTATTCCCTGTGTGGTCACAGTCCTACATGCAACTAAAATCAAAGAATATCTCTCCCAGAGAATAAGTACCACCAAAGAAAGCAGCCTGTCTCTGTTGATGCACCTGGAGGAAAACTAATTCCTAGATGTCAGCTTCAGAGACCAGGAAGAATAAGAACATTCTTTCAGTACTTTTTTTGTCATTTGCTTTTTAGTTTGGTATTTTTGAGTTGTAAGAGATTGGGCATCCTAACACAGGGCCAAAATACTCATTCACTTGACCACATAGATCTTTTATGACCAGTATCCTACAAAATCTTTCACTTCCTGATCGTCATATCACATCTCTCCTACTTTGATCTCTAGAAATTCATGTGACCCTTCTAGATCCACAGAACCCAGGCCTCATTTTCAGTTTTCCACATGCCTCATGGCCATTTGACCTGGAAGATAACAATTGTTAAAAAATAATAAAATAGTAATATCTTATATGGTACCCAGACTATACCCAAGATATTTTATAGCAATTAATTGACCTTAATAAGAAAATATCACAGATCCAAGAAATAACATTTTGTGGTAGAAATTTTATGTTATTTTAAAGTTTTAATTTAAAATTTTAATTTACAAATAATTTTTATATATTTATTGGGTATTATGTGATATTTTGATATAACTATGCATTGTGGGGTGATTAAAGAAAGCTGGTTAACATATCCATCACCTCACATACTTATATTTTTGTAGTGAGAACATTGAAATATACTTTTAGCAAGTTTTGAAATATACAACATGTTAGTATTAACTATAGTTACTATGATAGCAATAGATCTCTAAAGCTTATTCCTCTTTTCTAACTAAACACTTGTACCCTTTTACCAATATCTCTCCCCATTTCCCCAGCACCAAGTCTCTGCTAACCACCATCCTACTCTCTACGAGTTTGACTTTTTTAGATTTCAGATTAAAGTGAGATCATGCAGTATATGTCTTTCTGTGAATGGCTTATTTCACTTAGCATAATGTTTGTTAGAATCATCCATGTTGTCACAAATGTCAGAATTTCCTTCTTTTTTAATGCTATATATTATTCCATTGTGTCTATATACCACATTTTCTTTATCTATTCACTTGTTGATGGACACATAAATTGAATTCTGTCTTAGCTGTTGTGAATAATGCAGCAATAAACATAGAAATGTGAATATCTCTTTAACATACTGATTTCAAATCCTTGAAACATTCCCAGAAGTGGGATTTCTGGATCATTTGATAATTCTAATTTTGTTTTCTGAGGAAGCTGAATATTGTTTCCCATAATGGCCATACTAATTTATATTCCCACCAATAATGGATAAGGGTTCCCTTTTTTCCACATCCTCACCAACACTTGATTTCTCTTGTCTTTTTGATAATAGCCATTCTAACAGGTGTGAGATGGTATATCATTGTGGTTTTAATATTTGTATCCCTGATGATATGCATATATGTTAACTATCACTATGGATTTTTATCTCTGGATAATTTTGAAGTTCAAAATTCTCTATAAAGTATAGAACAATAATGCCTAAGATATTAATATTAAAATGTTTATTCCCCAAATCTAACTCAATGGAGCAAATAAAAGTAAATAGTTAAGCTCAATTTACTAGAACGAAAGAAGCATTTATCAAGTTTATTAAAAGGAAATGAACATATTTGAACATCTGTCTAATTAATGATAGACAACTCCCTAGTATAACTCATTGGACATTAAACAGCAATGAGTAATGTAGGTATTAGAAAAAATATAGTTTAGTCTATATAGCTTCAATTTGAAATGTATAATTACATTTACATTTTAAACAAAGAAATAGGAAGGCCTCTTTCATGTTTATTTTGGCAAGTCTGATCACTATGGGTGGTGGTGTCTTCCTGTTTGCAATTAGTCTCCCAGGAGTCCTTTGAGCTTCTTGTACCTGGATATCTAGATTTCTAGTAAGGCCAAGGAAATTTTCCTCCATTATATCCTCAAATAGCTTATCCAACCCTTGTGTATATTCTTCTTCACCCTCAGGGATGTCTGTAATTCTCATGTTAGGCCTTTTTACATAATCCCATGTTTCTTGCATGGTTTGCTCTTTTCCCTTACTTCTCTGCTCTATGTCTGTGACAGACTTGTTTAAATGAAAGGTGTTATCTTCAATCTGTGAGACTCTTTCTTCTGTTTGATCGACACTATTCTTGAGCCTTTCCACTGTATTTTATAATTCCTTGAATAAATTTTTCATTTCCAGTTCTGTTTGATTTTTCTTTAATATTTCAATTTCTTTAGTGAATTTTTCTTCCAAGTCCTGTTTTTTTTTCTGGTTTCTTTGTGTTTGGTATCCATTTTCTCCTGCATATCATTAAGTTTTCTTATAATCCATGTTCAAAATTCTTCTGTCATTTTAGTGTTCTGTATTTGGTTGATAACCATTGCTACAGAGCTGGTGTTCCCCTTTGGGGGTGTCCTTTCAGTTTGATTCTTCATACTTTCAGAGTTGTTTTGCTGATTCGGTCCTATCTGGAGCAGCTGTTGTTTCTTACCTTTGGATTTTCATTTAGATAATCACACGCCCAGTTTAGTCTCTGAGCTAGGAGGTGATGCTTGTGGGTGAGATTTGGCTACATCCTGTGTGATGAGTCAGTAAATGCAGTAAAAGGGTGTGCAAATTTACCTCCTAGTCAATAGGTGAAGTTTTCCAGGAGAAGCAAGCTGCAATGTTGTTTTGGGGTCCTGTAACCAGCTCTCATTCCTCTGGAGAGGCACTCTAGTGCTTCAGGTGATGGATAGGGCCCTAGGACTTCCAGGTGTGTTCTTATTCTCCACCTCAGCAAGGGTGAGTGGGGCATGAGGCTGGGTGGGACTGGGTTGGATGAGCCTGCCTTCAAGCTCCACAAATACTGTTAGCAGGGGTCAAAAGTCTATTCTCTGTTTCTGAGCAAAGCTGCCAAGGAGGGGCTGAAATGGCCCCCCTCAGCATATATTAGTAACATTTATCAGGCATCTGGCAGGTGGTGGCGGAGGAGTGGATGGGTATACTCACACCTAATGGGTGTAACACACACTACACTGTCTGGGGGATGGATATATGCTTGAAGCTCTGACTGAAGGTGGGGTGCCCAAAGGCAATATATGCAACATTTGTAGCCCCATAATATGCTGATATTTAAAAAAAATTAAAATTAAAATATATAAATAAATAAATAAAAGCCATTGTTAAAATATAACTGCATATACAATGAAATAGTTTTTTTGACTGTGAAATTTTCTGACCCTAAAGGAAATATAGTCTTACATAAATTCTACTGAAATTTCTCTAATGAAAAATTGTTCATACTTTATATCACTACCAAATGTTCAACAAGATATTTTCAACTGTCTCCTAATCTTGGTTATTATAAGATAATCTCTTCCTAAATTAGAAATCAGAACCAATTCACTATATTTTACATACTTTATTCTAGCTCAATTACTTTTCTCTTTGCATATTACCTGAAAACCATTTCACATAAATCATTATCTAATAAGCTTGGGAAATGCCACATTTAAAGCCTTCTTTTTGATATTTACCTTATTATAGTATTGTGTTAAAGAATCTGATGAGTGATTTTTTTTTCATGTTCTTAAACTATAAATCTTTAAATGATATATTGATAAACTTTTACATATGGATATCCTCATGTAACCAAGACTAAACCAAGATGTAGAAAATTTACTCAACTACTGAAAATTCCTTTGTCTTCCTATCAGTTAGTATTCCTGCAGCATAAGGTTAGCCACCACCAGCCTTTTATCATCTTTGATTAATTTCACTTGTTTTGAAATGCATAGAAATGAAATTATAGCACTTTCCTTCTTTGTATGACTCTTTTTATTAATATTATGAATGGGATAGTCACTCACACTATTGCAATGAACTTAACCATTCTAATGTCTACTATGGACACTTGGCTGTTTCAAATTTTGGCTATTATAAAAAAATTTTCTATAAAAATTCCTATTATTTTCATGGACATAAGCACTAGATTATCTTGAGCATATTCCCAAGAGTATAATTGCTTGGTCACATCCTATAGATAAGCTTCAATTTGATACATTCTGAATTGGATCTATAGATCAATTTGAAAAGAATTGAAATCTTACTGGTATTGAGATTTTCTGCACATGTAAATGGTATAGAGGTCCTGCATACCTTTTGTTGAATTTATGTTAAGCACTTGATACTTTTTACCCTATTGTGTGCAACCTTGTTTACTAATTGGAGTTTCAACCTTGTTTACTAATTGTTAATATATGGAAATATAATTGATATTTTTGTACTGGCCTTGTCTTCTGATGCCTTGCTAAATTCACTTACATGAACAAAAAAGAAGAACAAAATGATTACTAAATGATGTAGTGAACCACATAATCAAGCCCAAATGTCAGACAAAACAAGATATGAAATTTGAAAGACCCGAAGTGCATTATAGAAAAGGTAATATCAATGGAAGACAACTAGGCCTAATGTAGCCTAATGTAATGTAGATCTACATTTCGGAATGACTTCCAGGAGGCAATTAATGAGAGAACAAAATGAAGGCCCTAATTAAAATTAGTGAAAATTTGAAAAGAAACACAAATCCTCAAAGACATCACATGGGCTTGACAACAATCACAAATAAAGAATCTATTCTAAAGGAATTAGAATTTTATTTTAGCACTACAATTAAAATTATTAAAAGCTTTAATAAAGTTATAAAAATGTATAAAACATGCCAGAATTAAATTTACTTCATATTTGGTATGCATCTTTATACCAAAGCAAATGAGAAATGTCTTCAAATCTCTAAGAAAAAATATTATCATCTTAGCCATTTATGAAAATTAAAGTAATACTCTGAGTATTATTTTAAAATATTAATTTCATAATACTATACAGACAAATACATGAAAGAATGGCGAGTTCTTTGTACTCTAAGCAATTATATAAAATGGATTGTGGAAAGAAGGAAGAGGAGGTCAAGATATAACTGATAATGCAAAGAAAGAAATTGAGTGACTTAGGGTTCCTGAAGTGGCAATCTGCCACTTCAAGAGCTGGGTTGTTGAAGAAAAGCAGTCTCAGCACCAACAAATCATTAACAAAGATTCTCAATTGCTAATACCCAACCCACTGCACTTGGATATCCAATGACCAAAAGACCATAGCTAGCCACTCTCCCAGTCTCTGATCAATAAAATCCCCATAGAAAACTCATCACCTCTTTATTGTATACACTAAATTCCCACAATCCAATACATGGTGAGAATTAACCATTTTTATGTGGATGGTGATAAGAAGAAAAACTCTCACTTAGCGAACCAGATGGAAGAAGGCAGAAGCAGTTGAAAATTATTCAATGTTTTGAGCAGGAGTAAACACATTGTCACTATAACACTTACTGTATTCTAGTGCTTAGATATTTGAGTTTTGTTTTTTTTATCATTTTAATACATTTGAAATGTGACTGTGTACATAATGTAAAGAGCTAACTAATTTTCTCAAGCATCTAGTCAATTTAACTTGTAATATTTATTTTGATTATATTTTTATTGATATGAATTATAATATCTATTTTATTCTCCCATAAATACAGACATTTGCTTGTGAACCTTAATGCTATTTTAATTACTAACTTATGAAACATATTTTGATAATGGTAAGGAGAATCTACACTTACTGCTTGCTTTTAACAATAACGCTCAACCAAATGTTTTCTAACCTCCAGTAAATTTTCCAGCAGACTTCTTTATTTCATTTTGTTTTCACAGGATTTCATTTAAAGGTCTTATTCACACTGAGATGTAGAACTCACTGACAATCAGATAAAATACAGATAAAAAAAGACTTAGGAGATAGATGAAGAATCTTATAGATAACGAGATTTTTTTTTCCCCAGAGTTAGAGACAATGATATTGAATAGTGTAATTCTGCTCTGCTCCCCCCTTGTAAAAATGTAGCTCGTCCTTGTGCTGTCTGGGCATTAACTGATTGATGTCCATACTGCATCTGTTCTGAAGCACTCATAGGTGGAGCTTGCGAACCATTCTTTGGGTATAAGTCCAGAGTGGTGGTTGTATTCCCTAAGCTTCTCAAGTATTTGTGGGCATTGTGGGCCACTTGAGATTCAGGCATGTCCCATCTTTAGTTCCCAACTTTGATCCATCCACCTATTATCTATGAAATTACCTTACCATGAACTGCAGCAATTCCAAGGCAAACAGCTAGATTTTTTTTTTTTTTTTTTTGACAGCGTCTCACTCTATTGCCTGGGCTAGAGTGCTGTGGCATCAGCCTAGCTCACAACCACCTCGAACTCCTGGGCTCAAGCAATCCTTCAGCCTCAGCCTCCTGAGTAGCTGGGACTACAGGCATGTGCCACCATGCCCAGCTAAGTTTTTTTGTATATATTTTTAGTTATCCAGCTAATATCTTTCTATTTTTAGTAGAGACGGGATCTCACTCTTGCTCAGGCTGGTCTCAAACTCATGAGCTCAAACAATCCTCCCTCCTCAGTCAGAATTTTTATTCTCAGAGAATGTCAGGTCCCTACTTCCTTCTCTTCTCCAGGTTACCATGTAAGAACTTTGGGATCATGTCTATGCTATGTTCAGGCCTTGAGAAAACAAGGAACATTAACACATATGGTCTTCTGAAGGTAATCCAAATTGATTTGAGGTGCTCTATTAGATATTCTCCTATGAATAGAAAGTAGAACAAAGGCTCCTCTGCTTTCACCATCCCCTCAAGAAAAGAAACTAGCAAGTGTATGTGTTTGTACCTCCCCACTTGTTTCTCCTCAACAAAGCTGGTTCCACTCTGGTAAGTAGAAATGTTAGACCTTTGGAAAAGTACCCTTGTCTTGTCCTTTCAACATTCTCTTCTCCACCACCTCCACCAGAAAGACATTACATTTCCCCCTGCTTCCTGATGGGAAAGGCCTCTACATCATATCTTCCATTTTCCCTAGTGATATCTGTCTTATGCTTGCCTTGGGCAATAATGACAAAAGAGCTACAAGGACAGAAACTTTTGCAAAGAAGAGAAATTCATTGAGAATCATTTTGAAAATTAGATTACCATTATGTGCAAAAATTACAACTTCAATACTTTTCAGAAGTTGATGGATAAGAAAGGATAAATAAATAAAATGTCAAAAGGGAAATTTGAAGCAGTTTTGCAACTTCACAGGGTTACCCCATTTTTCATTCTCCTTATACTTTTCTATTTTGATTTTTATTTTGTAATGTTAGCTTCTTTTTCCTTCTGGATAGCTCAGATTATTCCTTCAGGTTAAGGCACTGAAGACTAGTGCAGTAAAATATTGTGGGCCAAATAAAGGTATCATAAGTTACATTAAAAAGCACATGACAAAAGTGAGTTCTTTCCAAAATAATGGGAACATTTCATGCATATGATGAGATGTATTATGATGAATTAATCTAAAGTGTTTCTTTAAAATTTATGGGTTATTAGGATGTAATGGAAAAAGAAGCAACAAGATAATAATCATAGGACCTCAGTTGAAATACTTTCAGAAAGATCAATTGAGATTATCTATTCTTACTCAACTTCTAAAATAAATTCTTGAAATAATAATTGTAAACATTAAAGCAAATATATATGATACTTATATGTTCTCTGAATAGAAAGAAGTTTCTAAGCATGAGATAATAGACAAATTAAGAAAGAAAATAAACCACAGATTTGAGAACTTATGATTGAAAATACATGTTATATCAAATGAAGCTTAATCAAAATAAAAACAAAATTAAATGTTAGGAAAAATTTGTAGGATATATCTGTATCTGTATCTGTATAAGTAAAGCAGTATATCCCCCAAAAGAAAAATTAGTAAATTTTATGAACCCAGAGATATAAAACAAATGCCAAATTAACATATTAAAATTTAAAGCTTCATCAGTAATTATAGATACTATTATGGGGGAGATAGATAGTAAAATTCTCTTATGATTCTGAAAATATGAGAAATGAGATAACTTTAGAATGTTAAACTAAAATACCAATAGATAATATCTCCAGAAATTACATCTTAAAGAAACAGTTAAGACTCATTTGTATTGAATGCATTTACATATACAAAAAGGAATATATGTTAAATCATACACGTGGCTATCTAGATATTATAACAAAGATGACATTTATGAAGGCCAATTTTGGCAGTGTCGATACAAATTCTCCCAAGAATAGAATAGTGCCTTGTGTACCTGACATGTTTAGGTCTTTCGCTAAGCTGAAGTTAGGAAGATATCAGAAATTTTACCAATAAAAGATGAATAAAATTAGAACCTATTATTCTGAATCTGTACTCAATCTGCAGTATATATCTAATTAGATAACCTGTTTAGTATGTCTGTGGGGAAAAATGTATTGAACTGACACTACTTTCTAATATGTCTTAGAGCTATAGTTCTGGGAAATGATTAAATTGGCATTCTTGAGAGGAGTGTCCTTGTCAGGTCTGTTAATATATTAGAATCCCATGTTTAATAAACTCTATGGCATTACCAAGATTGATTTTCTGAGTCAGTAGCTGAGGAAATAACATAGTTTAAGGTTGATTTATCAATACAAATATTCTCTTGGAAGAACTGGTCAGTCACCCAATTACCTCTCCTTCCTTTGGATACTCTTCTTGAAGTAGCTGGATGCTATGCTCTGGTAAATATTACACAATAAGGAGATAATAAAGGAAAGAAGACAAAGGTATTCTCTTAATTATGTGTATGAACACTCAAATGTATTCATAACAAAATGAGAAGAAAACACTTGTGACAATTACAGTCCCCAGTGGTTATGAGGACTAACTAATATTTATAACTACCTTCTATTACCTATTCTCTATTCCCATTGCCTTCTACAAGAACCCCAGCTATTCACAGTTCTTGAATTAGTGGAGTGACACAATTTTCATTCTTGAAGGATCTGGAGCATTAGTAGTCTTGCCTGGATTGAATATCAGTTTTCCATTGACTTTAAGCACAGAACATGATAAAACTAAGAGACACCCTGAGAGATCTCTCATATCTAGACATACTCTTCCGTATTACCTCCATTGTGGAGAAGTGGTCCGATATACCATTGGTAGTCTGGATCAATCACCCCAGTTAACAACACAAATCTCCTCTTAGCCTATTGATTTGGAAGCATTAGGAGCCTGAAGTTGCCAGGTGGCATTCTTAACTTTCAGTTCAATGTGATCATTGTTCTGTTGCCTGATGGAAGCATTCCCGCCTATGAAACTGAGACCTCTAGACCCGCAGAGCTTAAAGTCACAGGAACAGTAAGCAATCACTTTTCTAATGAGCCACTATGGGTAAGGGCAGGTGGTACCACTTCTAGTTCCACCCCATGATTCCTGGATCCATAGATCCTGGCTATCAGAAAATCAGTACTATATATTTGACACTGATTCGAAGAATACACAATTTTGTGAAGAACCTCGCCCTACCCCTCCAGAGCACTACCACCCAGCTGTGCTGTAACTGAGCCTTTAAAAGGCCATCTAACTGTTTTATCAAGCCTATGGCTTCAAGATAATGGAGAACACAGTAATACTAGTGAATCCTTGAGCCTGGGCCCATTGCCACACTTATTTGGTTATGAAGTTCTTTGGTCAGAAGGCTGTGTGGAACACTACTGGGCTGGGTAAGGCATTCTGTGAGTCCAGGGATGATAGTTTGGGTAGAAGCATGGCATGCATGATGGCAAATTCATATTCAGAGTGTTTATTCCAGTAAGGATGGACACTTTTCCTTCCATGATGAAAGCATTCCAGTGTAACCA
This sequence comes from Mirza zaza, assembly GCA_008750895.1. Lineage (NCBI taxonomy): Eukaryota > Metazoa > Chordata > Mammalia > Primates > Cheirogaleidae > Mirza > Mirza zaza. The sequence continues at coordinate 31,682 of VSMD01057069.1, read as the reverse complement.
ATGTAACCTGCGACCAGACACCTAACCAATCACCCCTGGGCAAAAGTGCTACATTGGGCATTCAGTGTTGGTTTCTGCTATTGGCAGATGGGACACCCAGCAGTGGCTGTATCCAGGTCATTCTTGGTGAGTGAAGTCCACACTGCTGAGTCTCTGCATGACGTCCATTCCTGCCACATTGCTGCCATCATTGCTACTTTGTTCATGAGGCCATTGGGCACATGGCAGGATTGGCTGGATAAAGAAGCTGATTGGCATCCCCAGAATAGGTCATCTTATCCATTTAGTTATTAAAATCCTCCTTTTATGAGGTCATCTTTTGGCGAGTTGAGCACTTACATAGGATACAAATATCTTCCCAGGTTTTTCTTTTTTTTGTCCTTTCAGAAAAGTCTATACTTTCACCTCTTCCCCCCCTAATTTTTTTTTGTCACCAATTGTTCAATCATGTTCCCTCTAAGTCCCTGACCATCCAGGCAAACCATTAGCTACAGCCCATAAATCAGTATAGTCATCCCTTGTTATCCATGGGGGATGGTTCGAGGACATCCTGCAGATATCAAAATCCATGAATGCTATAGTGTCTGATATAAAAGGATATAGTATTTGCATCTAATCTATGCACATCATCCCATATGCTTTAAATCATCTCTAGATTACTTATAACACCTAATACAATGAAAATGCTATGGAAATAGTTGTTCTATTATATTGTTTAGAAATAGTGGCAAGCAAAATGTTTGTACATGTTCAGTACAGATGACCTTTTTAAAAAATATTTTCAATCCAGGGGAAGGTAGTCTTGCAGGATTGGGGACCACGGGTATTTAGGCCACTTCTTCATGAAATTTACTTGTGCCTTAAGGGCCTGCTTTCATGTGATGATGTAATGTTGCTGTTCATGCACAAAGTTATAGCACCGTGGGTCAGATAGCACCCAGTTTATAATAAGCAGCTCAAGTTCCATGAGTTTATAACTTGATGGCCCATGGTCAAGTGTTCAGTTTCTATTAAGGCCCATTAGCTGGCCAAGACCAGTCTCTCAAAAGGAGCGTGTTTACCTGCAGTGGATAGCAGGCCCTTGATCCAAAATCCTAAAGAACTGCACTGTGATTCACCTATGGGTGCTTACTAAAAGCTCCAAACACTGTCCCTATCTGCCATTGACGCTTCGAGCTCCCTTGGAACTGATGAATTATATGACCTAAGGGACAGAGCTGCTTACTCAGCAGGCTAGACTTGTTTTCAAAACAACTGTTACAGCAGAACTGATTTTATTGATCATACTGAAGGATGGGGAAAAGAATGTTGATATACTTTTACAAAACCAATAGCAATGATGGGAGGAGGGATATTACATGTGTATACCAACTCTAGATTTCTTCCCACGAAGGGTAAAGCCAAGGGTACCTCAGCTACTAAAACCAGGATCACATTCTAAAACCATACTGCCCACAGAGCCTGGAATGGAGACATCTGACATATGCTGATTATTAGATAACAATCACTCATACTTTTTATTCAGCTATCATGGTAAAAAGTAAAGAATGTTAAGAGAAATAAATGGCATCATTTTTTCTTTATTAGGAAGATAATTATGTACAAAACTAAATTTTAATAAATTAAAGTCACATTATCTTTGTCTCAACCTATCTTATTTATTTTTTCTTGAAGAAATATTAATTTTATTAATCTAAAATGATTTTCTCAGTAATTAACATTTCCAGGGGAATCTGACAACCTGAGCTGCTCGTACTTTTTCAAAATGTGAAATGGTCTCTGAGGTCATGTCACTTTCAGACTCAAAGTAAAATATAAAATTGGTGAAAACTTTAATTTTTTAAAATCAAGATTCTTAATTTGTTAGCTTAAGAATCATCTGATACTTATAACAGGAACTAAAAGAAAATGAAATTGGCTCTGATTGTACCACTCATGGTGACTGTAGCTATATCCTCCATCAGCACTAACTGTAACCTAATAATCAATAGAGAACATTCCCTCATTGAACACAACTAGTAACAGCCCTTCTCTTTTATCAGGATGCCCAATTGTCCCCAGATAGTCTGTGAGATTAACTCCTACAGCAGGCCTGCTGTGATCAAACACACGTAAACTCTGCTGTTTCAGTTAGCAATGACTTGGGAGAGGAAAAAAAAAAAAATATATATATATGTAGGCATTGATTCCTGTGGTTGACATCTTGTACATTTCACTTCAGTTTCAATTTCATGCAGATCTGCATGAGTTTCAAACCAGGTGAAAAATCATATCATTATGGCCCAGCAGGGACACAAAATAATTTCACCGAAGCCCAGCTGGTTTGAAAATTCAATGACTGGAAATCAGGTAGGTTTCACATGTTGGCAGCTTTGGAAATCAAAGCTTTACACACCTCTGATTACATTCAAATTATAATAGGATTCCCAGTAAAGGTCACAAGTTGTACCCAATTTTAATGATTCTACTATGTTCCTGGAACTATCTCAAACTTACTGCTATCGTACACGTTAGTCAGCATTATGTCCCATCACCCTCACCTGATGAGGATGAGAGTACAGGGTATAGCTCTACAGACCACATGCCTAAGTCAGACCACAAAACTCTGAGAGTATAATACATTATTCGCCATGTCATTAAACAAATTCTCCCTCAGAATACAGTACGTTCCCCTTATTCCAGTTTTCATTTTCCGTTGTTTCAGTTACTGGCAGCCAAATGTAGTCTGAAAATATTAAATAGAAAATTACAGAAATAAATAATTTGTAAATTTTAAATTGCATTTTGTTAAGAGTAACATGACAAAATCTTGTACCAGCCTGCTTCATCTTATTTGGGTATTTGACCATCCCTTTGCCTAGTGTATCAGTGCTGAATATTCTACCTGCCCCTGAGTCATGAGTCACTTAGTACTTAACTTGCTTATCAGATTAAAAAAACATAGTGCAGTATATGTAGGTTTGATACTATGTGCGGTTTCAGGTATCCATTAAAATATACCCTCTGTGGATAAAGGGTGTACCAATGTATGTCAAATGGTTCTATATGTATTATTACATCCTAAGCTTAATGACATATTAATAGCCATGAGATTTCAATTATTTTACTTGTTTACAAGCTTGTCATTATTGGCCGTTGAAACAAATGTCCTTTTCTTTTTTTTTTTCTGTCTCCTGCTTTTAAGATCATATGAAAATTAGGGTGGCAAGGTTAAATACATATTTAAGATAAATTTAGACACAGTTAATACACATTTCTATACACTATTATATTCCCATTATATTTAAAGGACTAGTGATAACTAATTTTGTCTTAATTTGATCTACCTGTCCTTTATTTTGGAAGTTGGCTCTAAACACATATTAATTTCATGGATTCCCTAACAGGCATTTTGGCTAACTGGGTTTAGCTTTCCCCATAGCATTGAAAATTAAAGCAGGTAAGGAAAGCTAAAACTATCACTTCTTATCCACCATTGTTATTCTAAAAAATTCATAAAAATTCATTAGAAAAAATCTAATTCATTTTATAATATATTCCATCACGCAAACCATATAAAATAAGAAAACAACCTATATCTAAAAAAGTCAAATTATCTAACTAAAACAAAGGTTACTTTTAATCTATTTCTTTTTTCTCACTCATATCAACAAGCTGCTATAACCTATTTTCCAAAGCCTTTGTCTATCTGTCTCCCATTTTTGTAATCTCAAAATGCTTATATTTTAATCGTTATGTGGATTCTTTTTCAAAATTATGTACAGCAGCAAATTTTTAACTGTTCTGTTATGTGAAGCTCAAGTCTTCCCTTTCTTAAGTGTTAATATTTTTCGGTAAAATTCTTAACTGCTTCTTTACTTTTTGATTAGATTTAATCAAAATCTACATTATTAATATTTCCTTGTCATTTTTTTTTATTCAGCATTAATTCAAGAAATATCTATTCAGGGCCTACTATGTGCCAAGCACGGTTACACGTTTTGGGCTGAGAGGTCTGTGTCTCAAGAACCTCACAGATGAGTATAATCAAGTGGTATGATCAGTAACAGAGATTTGGATCAGAATGGTATAGTGAATGCTTATAATTTGAAGTTGCCTTGGTACCCGTTTGAATACATGTTTAACTTTCTCAGACCAGAAACAGGCAGGGTTAAACATCCTTGACACAGTTTCTAGCTCTACGACACACACCAATGGCTCAAGCCTGTGGCCAGAGACAAGAACTTAGAGATATCTCTCCTGTGCAGCCAACTGAGCTCCCCACTTTCCTGCCACTACCATTAAGGGGACCCTTCAGGCATTTGCTGGTGAACTTAAAGTGACCCATATCCTCTTCCCTTATATATATTGCTACTTTCCAAACACATTTGTTTCCTCCCTCTCTCTGCCTGTGTTCCCTGACCTCCTGTGTATGGCTTCCAGGCTTGTGGTATATACCCAACAGGGTCTCTAAGTATTATAATACTAAAAACTCTGAAACTTTTATCTTATGGTTGTGTCATTGCAACCATCCCCCAAAGCCTACCTATGATGGTGAGGCTACCTGAAGGGACTCAGGCAGGTGGATACCTTGCTGATGCTCTTTCATCTGGGCCTTTGGTGGCTACTGAGAACAGCTGATGGAGAAATTCCATAAAAAGTTTCATTCAAAAGAAATAGAAAATATGATCAATTCTCTAGTAGGAGAGGAAAGAAGTACAGAATTAGGCTTCATATGGAAGGTAATTCTAGGATTGAGTGGGGGAAAAAAAACAAACAAAACAACAAAACCCTGTTAGTTTCAGAGGCAACATTTTTATCTGCAAAAAATGAATTGTATTTTACACTGGAATCTCTGAGCGACCAGTCCCTTCCCAATTAACTTATTCAGGACTTTGCTCTTTCCAGGAAAATGTCAGCATTTTAAAATCTGACATTTTAAAGGAACCAGAGCATTTTGACATCAAATCAAATATAAGTTAATTAAAATTAGTCCACAAAATGTCACTAAGATAAGTGAGACAAAAGAATCCACTTTTTTTTTTTTTCAGTTGCAACAAATTATTTAAGTAAGAAAAATAAATAGATAATTGTTTGGCCAAATCTCAAAGGAAACACATGAACAACAACAACAAAAAGCTATCAAAAATTAGCTGCAATCCTAAAGAAAAGATTATAAGGTCATAATGTCAAAATGAAAGGTTCTAAAATTTGAATAAATTTATCCTTATGGCAGATTTATTTTATTTTCCTTATTTTACTTCAGTCATATGAACAAATATTCAAAACCCAGAACCTGAGCACCGATTGAGAGAGAGAAATGCTTGTCTTGATCATCAGGCAATCCACAACAGCAGCAAAGGATGGGGAGAAAGAGAAAGATGAGTATTACAGAAACTGACCTATCTCACTTTGGGAAAATGAAGCATTGCTGTTGTTGTGTAATAGAGTTTATTTTACATTTTTTACATATATTTTCCATTGTATGCTTGGAATAGCAGGGGTTTTTATTTATATCTTACTCTTATATATACAAACTCTGTTTTGGAATATCTTGATCATAAACTCAGCAGAAACTAGCCTGTCTGGCACCCCATGGTAGTATAAGGTAACTGTTCTCTATCAGGGTAATATTCCTATCTATACTTTATATCCAGAATTAACCTGATGTTTCCCCATTTTTTTCTCTGACTCACATATATTTCACTTGATCATACTTCAAAATATATCGGCACTCTTTGGCCTAATTTAAGATTGAAAGTTTCATACCACTTCTTTGCAAACTGTGGTCATGAGGGGAAAAAAAGGATGTGTTACATCTTTTGATAAGAAATTTGATATGCTAAAATAACATGAATATAACATGAATAACAAAGTTAAAGTTAGATATGCCTTAATCATAGCTGAACTTACAGTAAGCACAATTGGCAATCAAGCTGAAAAAAATACAGGCAATTTCATTAGTAATAAATATGGGTCTTTTGTTCTAACATTGTTCTCTACATATTCCGTAATCCAACAGAGTGAATTAAGTGATTCCCTCATGTAAGTTATTGTAGCATGGACCATACAGATTGATGACAAAGTAGTATTTTACAGACATGTCAATTGACTGTGGTAAGTAAGACCTCTACATTAGATATCTGTGTAAGACAATGAAATTTAAAAAGGATGTGGTTGGTAGATAGGCCAAGCCTGAGAAATCTCTAAACAATAAGTAGTCTTTCCTAATGTAGAAAGAATATAGAACTTCATAACATATTTCATAATGAATTTCATAATGGAGAAGAAAGAGCACACTATATTAATAGATTATAGCCTTGTTAGAAGATCAGAGTTATCCATGTGGATTAAAGCTGCTACATCTACATTAATTTTCAGTCTTTTTGTTTTAATATATCTGTATCTATTCGACAAAGTAGCACATATGCCATAAAGTTCATCTGTTGGCTTAAAAAATAAAATAAAAATCTAAGTAAGATTCTGTTTCCATGTCATAGAGCACAGTTAATAACTCTGTGACTATAGAACTCAACACTCTGTGTTCCCTTCTGCCATTCTCTCTCCCATTACTTTCTTAATTGTTTTTTGTTCAGGAGTAATAGTTCTCTTTCCTCCCGACTCTCTCCTCTTGACCCATCATAACTCCACTCAGCAGGCCCTAAATAACTTAGGAGATGAAATGCCCTAGTAAGGCATTGACTTTCTTATTTTATTGGCATACTGGTGCATTTCATTTGCATTCATCCTACATAACATTTTGATCCACAATGAAATTCATATACTAAGGTAATTCCATAAGATTATAATGAAATTGAAAAATTTCTATTGCTTGGTGATGTAGCTGTGGTAACTTCATAGCACAGTTTGCTATCATAGATGACAGCTCCATGTGTGTTATTGCTCCTGAAGACCTTCTAGGGGGACAAAATGTGGAGGTAGAAGACAGTAATACTGAGAAGATCCTGACCCTGTGTAGGCCTAGACTAATGTGTTTGTTTCTTAGCTTGTAACAAAAAAGCTTCAAAAGTAAAAAAAAAAAAAAAAAAAAAAAAAAGGTTTAACTATAAAAGAACTTATAGAATACAGATATAAAGGAGAAAAATATTTTTGTACAGCTGGACTATTGTTTTAATCTATGTTATACAAGTGTCAAAAAGTGAAAAAACAATTTTATAAAGTAAAAAAGCTACACTAAAGCTGCAGTTAATTTATTATTGAAAAAAAGAATAACCTTTTTATAAATGTAGTGTGGCCTAAGTGTACAATGTCTGTAAAGTCTAGAGTAGTGTACAATAATACCTTAGGACTTCACATTCACTCACCACACACTCAATGACTCACCTAGAGCAACTTCCAGTCTTACAAGCTCTATTCATGGGAAGTCAGTAGAGATATACCATTTTTTATATTTTATATCATATTTTTATTAAAAATAAATGGAATATCTTAGTAACACTGGCTGAAAATGTGTATAAATTTAAAATTTTTATTAGAAATATTTAAAAATGTATATTACATTTTAGTTAAGTTTCATCCTTTCATTCAACTAAATAAAAATATGTATTTTCAACAGTAGAAAAATTTCCAGAAAATGTCCACATCATGAAAAACACATTAGTAAATACAGGAATTATACTTTGATTTATATTTCAATTTCAAATAGATAAATTGATTTATCTAAGTAATTTTGATCTTAAAGTGTTACCTAGACTTGTCTCTCTCCTATTAAATTCAAGACTTGTGCATATTCAGTACTTTATTGACAGGCTAGTCTTTTTCCTTTTGTAATTTTTTCTTTGCCTATGTTAAAAACTGTACCTACTCTGCAGTGGCACCTGTGCAATTTTAAAGCAATTCAGCAAATTACTCCCAGCTTTGATTCGTAGCCCAATTTCAATTCTCTATATTCAGTTGGATTCCTTGGTTTCTTTCCCATTTCCTCATACTCTGTTTCATTTCTGCCCAGAAAACCAGAACCAAAGGAAAACTTTGAGTATTTCCTTTTGTTGATTTCCCATATAATGGTGTGCCAGTTTTCCAATTTTGTAAGGCTTTATTTCTAGCATGCACAGTATTTTTTTTTATTATTCTTTTATTGTAGAGGGTCATGGGTTAATTCTAAACTCACACAGTCCAGCATAAGATCCAGTTCCAGAACACTAATGGCCTGTAATCAAGATTTGCTAAAGATAGGACAGAAGTTAAATGGAAAGAGGATATTATAACCTTTGTGTTGCCCCCCAGCCCCCTGGGAATATGCTACTTTTCCTTTTGAGACCTGTTAAAACATAAATATTTGTGGAAACAAATTCATTTCTTTAGCAGCAGATCAGTACTAAACATGTTTTATTTTGTAATGCAAATTTGGCAGTACTTTTGACTTTTTGACAAAGCAGTTGGGCTGTCCAGAAATTAGCACTCCACTTTTCTTACTCCAGTACGTATGAATAGCTTGGCAGTGAAATGAAGACATTTATTGCATTTTTCAGTCCAGTGAGCTCTATAACAGCTGCTTAAAAAACAATAGCAAAATCTTGAAAAAAAAGTGAGAGTTTATTTCTTCTATTGAAATATAGAATTTACACAGCAGGGATATTCCTAGAGTATTGTCACTGGCTGGTGGAGTTAAAATTTCCATTAAAGGATATTCATATTTAGCTTGTTTACAAAAGAAATGAAACTTTTAGAGAAAGCTTTATACTAATATTTTATCAATCTATTTAATATAAGTAAGATTTTAGAGGAATTGCTTTTATATATTGCACAGTCTTCATATATTACTAATATATTTTGATTGAAAGATACGCAAAGCATCATAACTGATATAATAAATGATTATTTAATACAAAATATGTACTTAAATATTTTATGGACATTTTTATGAAGTTAATAAAATATGTATTAGGCAACATTTACTGAAAATCTTCTATGTGTATAGTGGTTTGCTAATCACTGGTCTGTGTATGACCTTAAGGAGCTCAAAGATTTGGGGAGAGAGAAAGAGAAAAGTAAATGAAAAGTCACCATACAGCATGATGAATGCTTTGATAGTGACATATCCAAGGTGACAGGTAAACAAGAAGATATCTGTCTAAGGCTGCCAGGAGCTAGAGATTAGGAAATAAACATCTCTGACTTAGCAAAATGGAGCTATGATTTAAAGGGTCAACATGTTGAAAGGAAAAGTTAGGAGTTTTTCAGGAAAGTTCTATGGTTGATAAACTGTTAAGGAGTCGTGGGGATTTTGATACATAAGACATGGAAAGTAGTGTTTTTGAGGCTGACATGTTGTGTTAAGGTACTTCTGGGTGGAAAATAAAGGGGAAAAAGTCATCTGGAACTATTTTTATAATAACAACCCTTTCTGGTACACAAAGAAGTTTGATTTTAAGTTAAGAAACATAGTAAAATGTACTAAAATGACTAATTGGTAACATTTTTGTGTCAAAAAACAATTTGGGAAGTGATGGGGAAGATTGTTTCAAAGGGATGGTATTAGAAGAATACTAAATGCCACATTGCATTTGTAATAGCAAGAGCAAATGATTTTTCAAAAATGAATTAAAAGAATGGTACAAAGGAGGGGATGGATTTGAAACATTTAAAAATTAAAAGTTTTACTTAGCACTCTGTAATTGAAAGGTTGTTCAAATGAAAGGAAGAAGAAAATAAACAATAAAATAAACATACATAGACAAACACATATGAAAAACTAAATGAATAAAATACTTAAGTTGTTGGAGATGTTGAGAAAAATTCTATATACTATACATACTCAGAAAGAGGAGCAAAAGTATCTGTGACTTGTCTGAAAATTTGGGTGCCAACAATTAGTCCATCCCTATAAGTGCACACTAATTTTCTCATCCAGAGGTAGAGTCTATCTCCCCTCACATTGAATGAATATGTGATGACCTTTTAATTTGTATTGACATATACAGTACAGCAGAAATGACATTCTTGAAATTCCCAGCTCAAGTTTAAGAGGACTGTCAGCTTTTCCATTCTTCCTTTGGAGCCTAGTTGCCATACTGCATTAAGTCCAGGATATGCAACTGGCATAGAGAAGATTTGGACAATGCCTAAAAGATAAGACAGGATATGGAAAAAGAAAGCTTGAAGAGGGTATCCAAGAGATCCCAGCTACCTGTCCACACCATGGCCTCAGTCCAGTGAGCAAAGCATTTACGGCCTTTCCTGCTCCTTTTAGTTACCAGTTAAAAACAACCATAAGAGTGAGTCCAGCTGGTAGTGCATGGACCAGAAGAACTGTCCATTGTTCTACTAACTCATTAAATTGTGGGCTGATTTGCTTCACAGAAAAAATTACCTGAAATAATAGTTGATAGTATAAATAGCATCCTATGTGACAAAATCTAACACATACAGATTTGGAATTGGAACTGGGAGGTAAATTATGAGAATGTTAGGGAAGTCTGAAAGGTTAGTGAGAAAATTGTTATTAAAAGCTGAAGAAAAGCCAATCTGTATAACAGGGTTGCCAGAATTTTGGCAACCTTATCACCAGGAGTAATCAGGAATATAAAAAATGTAATGAACTTGTGGATTAGTCCACAGACATCAAAATAGCTGTTGGGCATGTGATGGCTTCCCCTTTCCCCTGGATCTTTCTTTCTGACTGCTGCCTGTGGAAAACAGGTTTCAGCTCATGTACATGGAGTTCCAACCTACTCCTGAGCTTCCTTTCCTTAGTCTAGTGCCCTATGGACTTCTACTTTGTTTAATCGTCTGCCACAATTGTATAAACCAATCACATGTAATAAATTTCTCTATGTATGCACACATATATATATAGATGAATATAAAAATGTGTATAGATAGAGATTATATATATATACATATATATATATATATATCAACAACCTGATCTTGAGTTAAAGTAAAAGGATTAAAGAATCAAAATCAATCTATGATGCACCCAAAATATTATCACTGTAATATAGTTTAATTCTATTTGCACTATTTTCTGACTTCTGACAGAATTTCTAATATGCTTTTAGAAGCAATGATTCTTTATTATACATATCTAGAAGGGAGAAAGCTAAAAGTAATTCTGTTCTTAAAAAGAAGCATCAAATTTAGGTATGATATCTCCAGGTCTTACTGTCTTTACCTGTAGATTGCAGTACAGTGATTCTACTATTTTTTCTTGCTCTTTAATGTAAACTGGCTATGAAATAAGTTGACTTTTGTTACCATAGTTTATGTAGGAAATTCCTGGTTATGAATGTGAGTAGTAAATAGTGTAAAGATTTTATAGGGTTGTAAACAAAGCCTGAAGATTTAAATGTCTGTTTTCAAGTAGTATCTTCTCCACATGCATGCAGTATACTTCTCTCTCTGCCAAGGAGCAATGGAATGAAGCTATCTGTGAACAGTAATATTACACATTTAATTAACCTTCCTGTATTTCAGGGCTATTCATTGCATTTTATTTTTGAGGAAAAGTAGAGAAAAAATTGATTTTAGTTTATAAACATCTGGATTTTTCAATGTTTTACTGTCTAATTTCCCTTGAGGGCAGGAAACCTGGTCTTATGGATAATGGATGGTTTTATCTCAAGCATTGAACTCCTTTAGAAAAGACAATGAAATGACAAATTTTATGTCTAGTAGCTGACAAATCCTATACCTAAATTATGAAAGATGTATATATTTACTTAAAAAATTTAAAACAAGGTATTTTATATTTTTAGGATTCAAGCTATACTATGCTTTAAGAAATTTTGAAACATTGCATCTATGTAGCATTGAAATAATAGCTTTATTTTCAGACATTTTCTTTAATGTTATATCTAACAGCCCAAGGGAAGTTGAACTGATACTGCTTTCAAAGATATTTTGCACTGGAAAATAATCCATTTGGAAAAATTATACTGGAACTTAAATACTTTCTTAAATCTTGGAGGCTCATTCTTTCTTGTCTTGGAGATTTAGTGTGGTAGATTTATATGGAAACAAGAACTGTATGTTCTCATCAGGTGATTTCTATCTATGATTCTTTCATTAACAAAATGCCCTTGTGCACATACAGCCAACTAGAAGGAACAAAATAGTTATAATCTTTTTAGCATAGAATGAGATTCAAAATAGCCTATGTTTAAAAAGTCCATTTTTGTCATAAGAATGTCCATAAAGTACACATTCAGACAATTTTAACCTTAAATATACTGAGAGTTACTGTAGCACTTTTATTTCTAGTCAAGATTCTCTTAAGCAGAATTTGTCTGGTGATATTACAAGTGATTTATCTAAGAAAATAGGGCCAATTGAACAAACTAATGGATTTGACTTAGCTAATTTCCCAAGGGAACTTCTACTCTACATTCAGTGTTATCATAAAACTGTGCTCTGTTCATATGAAGATGGAAAAACCTGAGTTAAATTCTCTTCAAAGGCTTCAGATAATCCCTGCCTTTTTAATGATGCCAACCCTCTAGCTTTCATGGATCCTGAATGCATTTTTCATCATTTTGAGGCCCTTGGTGAGTGTCAACAAACATTATCATTAGTCATTGGAGTTTAATGATCACTAATCAGCTTTTCATATTGGATACCGATGCCATAAAACAAAGTCAGAAGGAATCTTAAGCTTTTGTCACATCATCATTCCAACTTCGTAGAAATTTAAATTATCCTTTGACACTAAGCCTGCAGGTGTGTTGATCATTGACTTTCCAGACTTCAGCACTATAAAAAATAAGTTTCTGTTCTTTATAAATTACCCAGTCTCAGGTTTTTTGTTATAGCACCAAAAAAAGTACTAAAACACCAACTAACATCTCTGACCACAGAATACCGACTTATGCATCTCCTTTTTCTCTATACCCTTTTGTAATTTTCTGATTATTGTCTTTGTTTAATTATTTTTAAACATTATCATTTTATTCTGGAGAACATTCCTAAATATTTGTTGTAGAGACAGCTGGCCATCCTCCAACATCTAGTCTTCTCTTCTATCTTAGTGATAGCAGTCACAATATTCAGTTTGACAAATGTCCACCTAAAAATGAAGATTACTTTTCCATGCATCCCTCACTGGTAATTTGAATCATGTAATTAAGTTTCATGTCATGAAATAAAATAGTTGTGCATAACTTTCAGGAGGTTTCTCTTTTTTCAAGCTTAACTATTTTAGATACATATTAGCAGACATTTTTCCACTTTTATTTATTTTAAATTTTTATTTAAAAAATTTTTGGTAAGTTACATTTGTACATATTTATGGAGTGCATAGGAAATTTTTTCATATGTGTAGAATGTGTAATGATGAAGTCCAGGTATTTACGGTATCTATCACTTGAGTATTTATTATTTCTATGAGCTGGGAATACTTCAGGTCTTCTAGCTATTTTAAAAATAAAATACATTGTTGTTAACTATAGTCACCATACTCTGCTATCAAACACTAGAACTTATTCTTTCTATCTAACTCTATGTTTGTATTCAACCTATTTTCTTTCCCCACTCCCACCCACACACCCTTCCCAATCTCTGGTATCTATCATTCCATTCTTTACCTTTTTGATTCTACTTTTTTATTGCCCACATATGAGAACATGCAATGTTTGTCTCTCTGTGCTTGGTTTATTTCACTTAACATAATGGCCTTAACTTCCACCCAGAGTGCTGCCAATGACAGGATTTTATTCTGTTTTGTGGTCTGTTAGTATTCCATTGTGTGTGTATATATAGCACATTTCTTTATCCATTCATCCATTAATGGACACTTCGGTTGACTCTTCACCTTAGCTATTTGTGAATAGTGCTGAAATAAACATTGGAGTGCATATATCACATTGATAGATTGATTTCTTTTCCTTGGGGTAAATACCCAGTAATAGTATTGCTAGATATTATGATAGTTTTATTTTTAGTTTTTTTGAAAAATCTCCATATTATTTTCCATGGCTGTACTACTAATTTACATTTCCACCAACAGCATCGTTTTCACACATCCTCACCAACATCTGTTATTTTTTTTGTGTTTTTAGTAGAAGCCATTCTAATTGGGGTAAGATACATCATTTTTTTAATTTCCCTGATGACTAGTTATGTTTAGTATTTTTTCATATGCCTGTTTGCCAATTTTATGTCTTTTTTTAAAAAAAGCAAATATCTATTTATGTCCCTTGCCCATTTTTAAATGGGATTATTTGTTTTATGACTATTGCTTACTTCCTTGTATATTCTGAATATTAATCTATTTGTGAAATGAATATTTTGAAAATATTTTCTGTCATTCAAGAGCTTGTCTGTTTACTCTGTTGATTGTTTCTTTTTCTGTACAGAAGTCTTTTAGTATTAGATAATTCCATTTGTCTATTTTGATTTTGGTTCCTATGGTTTTGAGGTCTTAACCATAAAAATTTTTGCCTAGACCAATGTTCTGAAGAGTTTTTCCTATGCGTCTTCTAGTAGTTTTATACTCTTGGGTCTTAAATTTCAGTCTTTAATCCATCTTGAGTTTATTTTTATATATAATGAGAGATAGGGGTCCTATTTTATTCTTCTGCATGTGGTTATCTAGTTTTTGAAGCATAATTTATTAAAGAGGATGACCTTTCCCCAATATTCTTGACAGACTTGTTGAAAATCAGTTGGCCATAAATATGTGGGTTTATTTCTGGGTTTTCTATTTTTGTTCCATTGGTCTACGTGTTTATTTTTCTACCAATACCATGTTGTTTTTGTTATGATAGCCTTATAATATGTTTTGAAGTCGCATAGTGTGATATCTCTAGCTTTCTTCTTTTTGCTTTTTGCATATGAATTTTAAGATTGTTTTTCTATTTCTATGAAAAATGACATTGGTATTTTGAGGAACCTGAAGAAAACAGATAAATTCCTGGAAACATGTGATCTACTAAGATTGAATCAGGAAGAAATAGAAAAAACCCAAATAGACCAAAAATGAATAGTGAGATTAAATCATATGAACAGCTGATATTAGTCCTCCTCAAATAATTCCAAAAATTGAAGAGGAGGAAATTCTTCCTAACTCATACTAGGAGGCCAGCATTACCCTGAAAGCAAAATCAGGAGGTTTCTTTACAAAGTATCTGCTGTGTCCTTCTTTTACTGCTCCTAATTATTCTTGGGATACAGATGTGATGATGGAGGAGCTTAAGCAGACAGAAATTTTGGGGCCATGAGGTAATAAGTGAAGTATAAGACAGAAGGATCTTAGATCTCTGAGGTTATTGATATTTCTACAATTGCTGCAGTACTCACCATCAAACTTTGGTGACGTGAGGAGGTGGATATAAACTTCCAACATGCTTGTGACCACTATTCTGTT
The DNA here is from genome assembly GCA_008750895.1 of Mirza zaza. Classification (NCBI taxonomy): domain Eukaryota; kingdom Metazoa; phylum Chordata; class Mammalia; order Primates; family Cheirogaleidae; genus Mirza; species Mirza zaza. The sequence goes on along the minus strand of VSMD01057069.1, from coordinate 16,378 downwards.
TTCATTTTTGGTTATTTTTTGTTTGCTTTTAGTCAGTTGCTATAGTTTATCTTGGCTCTACTTAATTTCAACTAAGTCTTAAACACATTAAGGAATCATTCAAATAGCACAATTGATTATATCTTAATTTTGTAAAAATCTTCACTTGATCCAAACAGAGCACATTTCAGAGTTATCTTTTCTGTGTTAAAGTTTCAGTCACATCTAAAGGCATATAGAGATGAATAATATTGAATATTAACTCAGTAAGATTAATTAGTTTATGATGTTTAAATAAACAAGTTGCTTGGGTGAGTTCTCTTCTGATACCATCGCTTTTTCATGGAAAGAATATGGGACTGGCCAGCTATTACTACTTGATATTTTTAAAAGGACTAGTTTTTTGAGTCATTTTAGTACTCAGTGAAAATATTTGTGTACTTTACTAAAAGTTCTTGTAATCACCAGGACAGCTGGAAGCATTTGGCTGAAATAGAAATGCAAATGTGAGGAAGAGGATGCTGGCAATTTTACTTTACTTTTTTCTGTAGAGCAAATCTAGTGTATTTTGATTGCTTATATGCATATAAAACATTATGCTCACAATACATAAATTCTGTAAAATGTAAAATTTTAACACCTACCCATCTATTCTGATATATACAATTGTGAAATTGATGTGCTCCCTTTGTGAAGTTTTGTTGCATGTCTTGTGGATAAACTATGTGTATAATTCATTGTCAGACATAGACATTTCTCTCTTTAACTTGAAGCTCTGACTTGGGTGGGGCAAAGGCAATATATGTAACCTAAATATTTGTATCTCGTAATACGCTGAAATAAAAAAAAAAATTAGACCAAAAAAGAGTTTCAGTATTTTTGTCATCTGGAAGTCGCCAGTGTGAAAATTTTCAATAGTATTATTTCTATATAGTGAGGGCATTAATAACTACATTTCCGGCCGCCCGTGGTGGCACACACCTGTAATCCTAGCACTCTGGGAGTCTGAGGCAAGCAGATTGTTGGAGCTCAGGAGTTCAAGACCAACCTGAGCAAGAGTGAGACCCCATCTCTACTAAACAAATAGAAAAAAATTAGCTGGACAGCTAAAATATATATATATATATATATATATATATATATATATGTATGTAAAATTAGCCAGGCATGGTGGCTCATGCCTATAATCCCAGCTACTTGGGAGGCTGAGGCAGAAGGACTGCTTGAGCCCAGGAGTTTGAGGTTGCTATGAGCTAGGCTAACATCACAGCACTCTAGCCTGGGTAACAAAGTGAGACTCTGTCTAAAAAAAACAAAACAAAACAAAACTACATTTCCTTTAAAAATGCTGTATGCTTTTGATACACATCTGGGCCTATTTTTTTCTATGACACAGCATTGATTGGCTGAGAACTGTCTTTATAACAATTTGCTGGATGAACAATAGAAATATATGTTATTTGTATAGATTTTTTTACATGAATTATTTTATTTTCACTTTCTGTATAATAGATACAGAAAAATATAAAATAAATGGGAAAAATAATTGCATGGTCTTGAATTAGGTGATTGTATCAAGTCAGTAAATGAATGAACTCAACAGAATTTGGGCAAATAAATAGCAAGTAATAGTGAATAGTAAGGATAATATTTTTTTGTTTACTTGACCTCTTTATATTCAACCAATTTTCTTTTGCTTAGGCCTGATAGTGTCATAAGCAGTATATTTACAATTTCAATGTTTATATTTAAAATTATAATTTCCTAAATTGGCATAATTATAACATTTTAACTAGAATATATTGTGCAATGATAGAGTTCCAGGCAATGTGCTGACCTTTTGGGTAAAATTATAATGTTGCTTAGTTAAATACACACATGCAGAAATCTTAGCATTCTAACTCTGGGTCTATAAGAGTAAAAAGTATTTCTTAGGGGATTTTAAGGAACCTGGAGAAATCTTACATACTGCCATGCAATTGTAAATTGCTACACTTAGGAAATAAAATGCTGATTTTTTTTTTAAGCTCAAACGTGTATATGCTCTATGACCTAGCATCTAGATTCAAAATCTATCCTACAAAGGTAAGCATGTTGATATTTGATGCTGGATATACGAGAATGCTTTTGCAGCATTGTTTATGGTGGCAAAAGAAAGCACAACAAACTCTCGATGCCTTTCAATAGAAAATTAGTAGAATAGCTTTGTACCCTTATAATGGAAAATTTGAAGACATTAAAAAGATAAGCTAGTCTGCGTATATTAACCTGAAGCTATGTCTGCACTTTTAGGTAAAAAGGAATTTGGCAAATAACATGTGTGATATGATCCCATTCTATACAGAGTATTGGTTAGCACATTCAAAGTATTTCCCAAATGGGGCCTCAATAAGGTATTTATTCTCATTACCTAATTTAATCCTCATGTCAATCATATAATAGGGGATTTTTATCATTCCCATTGTAAACAGGAAGCTGAGGCACAGAGAGTTTGGATAATTTGTCGAAGGTTACACAGGTAATGAATAGTGAAGTCACTTGACTCTTAGGATTTTGAAAACTTCACAAGGGCCTTATAGATCCTTTAAAGAAAGCACGTGCAGTTGTCTCCTTTATCTGTAGTTTTGTTTTCTGCAGATTCAGTTGCCTGTGGCCAACTGCCACCTGAAATAGGTGAGTAGAGTACTATAAGCTATTTTGAGAGAGAGAGAGATCACATTCATGTAACTTTTATTACAGTCTATTGTTAACACTTGTTATATTTTATTATTTGATATTATTGTTAGTCTTTTACAATGCCTAACTTAGAAATTAAATTTTATCGTCAATATGTATGTTTAGGAAAAAACAGTACATTATATATAGAGTTTGGCACAATCCCTAGTTTCAGGAATCCACTGGAGGTCCTGGAATGTATTCTCCATGGGATATAGCAGTTACAAGCTTTAAGAAATATAGGGATTCCTATATTTCTTAAAGCTTGTAACTGCTTTCTTTTGAAATACCTTAAATGCCATGCATGAGCTTTGAACTTACTGATTTTATTATAACATTTTACAACATCTCATGAAATTCTCATGCACCCAATAGGAAATACCAAACCAGATGGAAGTATTATGTCATATATAGTTGGTTGAATACATATATCCATAATGATTAATTTAATTACATACATTGTCAGTATTTTGAAAAGAAAAAATAGTATACTTCCGGGCTCTATTACTGGCACTATTATGAATAAAAAATTGATCAATGATGTAACTAGTGGATATGCTCACAAATACTTTAGTTTTTCTCCTACTATGGAAATAATAAGATGGCAGTAGTTCACCCTGTTTAAAGTTAGATGAAGCCATGTGACTTGTTTTGACCAATGGCTTTTGAGTACAAGGGATTATGCAAGGTCACTCTGGGAGCTCTTATGAGCTATATTAGCATAAGTCATGATGAAACTTCTACAGCTGTCTCCATTACTAAATCCCTTTGCAAGCCAATATTAGAGACTGAATTGTTTTAGATTTGGAGGTTATTACTGAGTATAGCATAGCTTGTCCTAATTGATAGACACATAACAGATTAGAATGTTTGGTTTAGAAATAAATGAATATTCTTACCAGGGAAAACTAGACAAGGCACTAAATAATATCAGTATGTGATTTCAGAAATTTAGTTTTATACAAATATATATAATGAATTATTAAGAATTTATGGAAAGTTGGTTGGGCGTGGTGGCTCACACCTGTAATCCTAGCACTCTGGGAGGCCGAGGCAGGTGGATCGTTGGAGCTCAGAAGTTCGAGACCAGCCTGAGCAAGAGCAAGACCCTGTGTCTACTAAAAATAGAAAGCAATTAATTGGCCAACTAAAAATATATAGGAAAAATTAGCCCGGCATGGTGGAACATGCCTGTAGTCTCAGCTACTTGAGAGGCTTTGGCAGGAGGATCGCTTGAGCCCAGGAGTTTGAGGTACTGTGAGCTAGGCTGGCGCCATGGCACTCTAGCCAAGGCAACGAGTGAGACTGTCTCAAAAACAAAAACAAACAAAAACAAAAACTAAAACTAAAACAAACTATGGAAAGCTATGCACTTGAGGTTAAAAATCTTGCTGTAAAGATTACAGTTGGAGAATCCCATTTTAGTATGTGCTTAACGAAAATGTCTTGGTGGAAATCCTGTGCCTACAGCTCTAAATCTACACCGTAGCATGAGCCAAGCAAACCCTGAATACATGACCGTATGTGTAGCTTTTACACTTTGGTACCAGCGTCAACTATAGTTGATAGCCACAGATGAACGCGCACAGCCCAGCATCGACTGTAGCGGACAGCTGTGATATGAAGGCGCACAGCCGAGCGTCAACTTTAGCGTTAATAACAAAACTTCTACAACGGTACTCCAAATCAAGGCAATACAACCCTTGTACTGCATCAGAAAATCTCATGCGTTTTAGAGAAAGACATTTTCCAGCACCTTACAATAGTGATAAAACAAAAAGGAAAAATCCATTAAGAAGATGGATTGTATGTTCAAAAAATAATAAAAGGCATAGTACTAGATACTACTGTAGACAATGTAACATTGGCCTATGTGTATGTAGCCCCATGCTTCGAAATTTATCATACCAAAGAATAAAATTTATCGTATTATTCAAAAACTTGCCTTATTTCTTTATGATATGAATGAAATAAAACTATAATTTTGAATTAACTTTTTAAATTTTTCATTTATCAAAATAAAATTGTGAACATTTAAAAATAACATAATAAAAACATATATGCATATGTTACCTATTCTGATTTACATTACAAGTAAAGCTGCCTGTAAAGTAAAACAAACTTTCAGTGCTTTAAAGCTTTCCTCATCACACAAGGGCAAAACGGATTCAGCGTCAATGCACAGCGCAAACTATCCTGCAGACTATGAGTGCCAGTTTTGGGCAAGGTTTCGCAGCCAGTGAGCACCGTACCGAAGTGGTTAAACACAGTTGTAGGTTAAAACTTGAGAGTAATACTGGAAGATTGCAATCTATACAAAGTAGGGCTGTCACAAAATTGGGCTAACTGAAACCCATTTTCAACAAAGGAAAAATCAAAGAATTGGGATATTTAGTTTGAGAAGGGAAGTGTAAGACATCTTGTCTTCCACTATTAAAAGAGATATCATTTTTGAAGACAAATAAATGGAATAAAATTGTTTTTGTTTTCTTGTTTACTTTCTCAAAATTTAGAGAAAAATAAAAAATTAAGTGAAGAATTATTAGCTCTATGTAATGACAAAGATTTTAACCATTATAAATCTAACAATATAATCATCTCTCATAAGTTATTGAGAACTTGATCCCTGGAATAGTTTGAGCAAAGGTGAAAAATAAACCATCAGATATGTTGTATTTTTAATTCTTGCAATAAGTGAAGAAACAGTCTGAGATCTTTTAAATTCTAATTCTGGATTTTTGAATACATTAATATCTAAAATCTAACAAAATAAGGTATGTCACTGAATTACACAAACTAATGACTGCAAGCCATTAATATATTTTCTGAAGTTGGCATTTTAAATAATTCATTTTCAATGCTATTAAGAGCACTTTTTATTAACATCCTTATTAAACTATAATTGGCATACAAAGAAGTACACATGGTTAATGTGTACAGTTTAATGAGTTGGAGATATATGCAAACACCCTGATACCATCGCCACAATCAAGGTAACAGACATATCTAACAGCTCCCCAAATTTTCTTATTTCCCTTTGTGTGTGTGTGTGTGTGTACATGTGTGTGTTTCTGTGTGGTCACAACAGGAACATGAGATCTCTCCTATTAACAAATATTGACCTGTACAATATTATAAACTCTAGTCACTATGTTGATTAGCATCTCTCTAAAATGTATTTGTCTAGCATAACTGAAAGTTTTTATACCTTGAAAAACTCCCCATTTTCCCCACAACTCAGCCTTTTTCAACTATTATAGTCTTCTCTGCTTCTGTCAGATTTGACTATTACAGATACCCCATATAGGTAGAATCATGCAACATTTGTCCTGTGACTGGCTTATTTCACTTAGCATAAAGTCCTTTAGGTTCATCTATGTTGTCACAAATGGCAGGATTTTCTTGTTCTTTAAAGCTGAGTAATACTCTATTAAATATATATATATATATATATATATATATGCCGAATTTTCTTTATCCAGTCAACTGTCAATGTGCACGAATATGGGTTGTTTCCATATCTTGGCTATCAGGAATAATAATGCAATGAACGTAGGAGTGTAGCTATCCTTCAGGATCCTGATTCTAATTCTTTTGGATACATACCCAGAAGTGGGATTGCTGGATCATGTGGTAGTTCTATTTTTAATTTTTTCAGTAACCTCCGTAATGTTTTCCACAGCTGCTGCATCGTTTTACATTCACAACAGTGTACAGAGGTTCCAATTTCTTCATGTCCTTACCAACATTTGTCTTCTAGTTTTTTGAAAATAGCCATCCTAACAGATGTGAGGTGATACATTCTTGACATTATTCTTGGCAATTACTTTTTTGGATATGACACCAAAAGCACAGGCAACAAAAGCAAAAATAGACAAGTTGAACTACATTAAACTAAAAGGAAAACTTCTGCACAGCTCAGGAAATAATCCACAGTATTAAAAGGCAATCTATGGAATCAGAGAAATATTTTCAAAACATATGTATGATGATGGGTTAATTTCCAAAATATCGAAGTAATTCCAGAAATTTAATAGTTAAACACAAATAACCTGATTAAAACATGGGCAAAGGATGTGAACAGACATTTCTTCAAAGGAGATATGCAAGGGGCTAAGAGGTATCTGGAAAGATGCACAGCAGCATCAATTTTCAGGGAAAGGCAAATTCAGGACTTTCAAATGAATAAATCACTTCCCTTCACAGACTATTTAACCTACAAAATGCTGCATGCTGTTATGTAAAATGGTTATATAGATCATTTTCTCATGATTGGTGTCTTAGTTTGTGCTGGTACTACAAAATACCTGAGAGTGGGAAATTTATAAAGAAAATAAATTTATTTCTCACAATTCTGAAGGCTAGAAGTCCAAGATCAAGACACCTAAAGGTTCAGTGTCTAGTGAAAGCCCAGTCTCCGCCTTTAAGATGGCAAGACGGCACATTGTTACTGAATACACTCGAGCAGGGGAATGCTGTGCTCTCACATGGAAAAAAGGGTGGAAGCTGAGGGTGGAGGAAGGGACCAAACTCCTTCTGTCAAGCCCTTTGGACAGTGGCATTAATTCATTCCTGAGGGTACTGCCCTCATGACATAACCAACTCCCAAAAGACCCTATCTACCGGCATTGTTATATTAGAGATTAAATTTTCTATACATGGATTTTGGGGGGATACATTCACATCATAGTGATTGGTTTATCAAAACTGCATCTTCTGTTGTTGAGGCTGAGGACTGACTGACTTGAGTTCTGAGAGACTCCCTGTCCCAGGCTCCAGTCTGCTCATTCCTCTTGCTATGAAGTAGCAGAACTTTTGAACAGGTTTCTCCACATGTAAAAATCTATTGTAAAATATGGAAAATAATAGCAGCAGAAATGCAGACAGTGAACTTTGGGCCTGAATGGCTCTGAGCCCTGTCCAGCGGTGGGAGTATTACATCCCTACCTCTTTCTCCAGCATTGCTGAAGTATAAATTAGCAGATTATTGTTACACCAAAGAAGAAATATTAGCACTTTTTCTTAAAGATAACAAGATACCATCAGACTTTCTGGATAAAGAGTTTCTTCCTGTCCTCTAAGAGGAACTCATATCAACATTGGCCCTTATGCCCTTTACAGAAGAAGAACAGAGAAACCTTTCCATGTCTGTAAATAGTGCTGCTGTCCTGTGATTGACAGGACAAGGAGGAGGGAGAGTGGTAGGGGCTCCTAGAAGTTGAAGTTCTTCAAGAGGGTGAGGCAGAGGCAGAGGTGAATGTGGTTTCTACCAAAGAAGTTTTATGGAAGTAGGGGGTGTATTTGGTCAAGGAGGTGGCAGGGAAAGCCATAGATCACAGAGCTGGGAGGAAAAGGGTAACAGATATTTTTAAAAACCAGGATGAAAAGATACAGGGAGACCAAATTTTGAGGAAGGTGAACCAACATCAGTAAGGAGAAAGCACGAGTTTATATGGTCAGAAAGTGAAAAGTGACAAGTGAAAATGGGCATATCTTTAGAGAGGAACAAAATGGAGAAGATGAAGATGGAGCCTGGTGACTAGCAAGAAGGGGTGGAGAGAGATGGTGGCCTCACAGTCCTGATGGTCCTGGCAATGCCATAGGTTTGAGTTTGATTTTCAAGATCGGGTTGGTGAACAGGGTTACTGAAGGGCAGGCTCTGGCAGCAGGACCATAGACATGACAGGGACAGCTTGCCCAAATGGTACCTAGAAGATGCTGAAGAAATTGACACATTTGGCTCATCCGTAGTGTTTGTCCCTCTTTAAAAAGTGCCAAAAGAGCCTATTCTAGAAGAGCAGGAGATGGACTTCTAACCTTTGGAGGAAAGGGAGGAGTGTTTTGATTCTGAGGGTAGCTGTATGAGGAGGACAAAGAACCCAATAAGACAAATAAGAAAAGGGAGGAAAAACAGATACAGTAGGAGCTGAAGCTAGAGAAGGTTCTCTTGCAGACCATCAATCTCAGGAAGCACCACTGTTTGAGAAGAAAGACAAACCTAAAACTGAGCAGATGGAGAAAGCTGAAGAGGAGACTCAGATGGAAATTAGTCTACTAGCCAAAGTGCCCAGCAGAGGGGATGAGAAGGTTCCTGATGTCCAACAGCCCCTACCACAGATTCCTTCAGATACAACCTCTCCTCTTCGCATATTCCCACCTCCTGTTCCCAGTCCTAGTCCTGCCCTCCAGCCAGTGAAAATGCCAGTTGTAGGGCATTTCCCCAATGCCAGTTGGTATGGGCAGTGTTTCCACAGAGACAGATGATGAAGAGGGTTTTAAACATTTGGAGCAGCAAGCTGAGAAGATGGTGGCTTATCTCTAAGACAGTGCACTAGATGATGAGAAATTGGCATCAAAACTGCAAGAGCACAGAACTAAAGGGGAGTGTCAATTGCATTGATGCATGAAACAATGCAAGAATGGTACTACAAAGATCCTCATGCAGAAATTGAAGGTCCCTTCAAATAATCAGGAGATAGAAGGATGGTTTCAGGTGGTCCATTTTACTATGCCATTATTGGTGATAAGGGTACATGATGAAAGGTTCCAACCTCTTGGTGATACGGAAATGTTGGGATTCTCTTTGGGTCCATTTTCCCTGCCTCATATGGGAGAGTTGGACCAGAAAAGACTGACCAGACAGCAGGAACTCAGGGCCTTATACCACATGCAGCACCTCCAGGACCAGCAGTTCTTAATATAACAACAATGTACACAAATTTGGGCCCCACAGTATATAGCAGCCCTGTCTTTCCAGCAGCAGCAACAGTCAGCACTTCTCCTCCACCAGTTCCAGGCTCTGAAAATGAGAATATCTGAGCAGAATACCATTCCCTCAGTAACTAAGTTTGTGTCCCTGTCAGACACGGGCTTTATCTGGGAGCTTCAGGCGACAGCCTCACAGTCCATAGTGTGGGAAGGAGGTAGTGAATAGGATCTTCCTTTGACCACCAGGACGCCAGGCACTAGCCTGGAACAGCTTGAGCAGCTAGAGACAACCAAATCTGCAAAGCCAGAGCAGGAGAGAAGCAGCAATGAGGGCAAAGAGGGAAGAGGAAGAGCCAAAGAGCCAAGGAAAACTCTGAAGACAACAGGAGGGAATTCTTCCTAGACAGTAGGAGAACAAAAAGAAAAGGCAAGAAAAGGCGGAGGGAAGAAGAGTTTGCCTGAAGGAAAAAGGAAGAGGCTCTGCGACGCCAGAGGGAGCAAGAAATTGTTTTAAGGCCACAGCGAGAAGAGGAAGAGAATAGAAAGAGGCTCTTAGAGGACTGGAGGAGAGGAGGGGTGTAGGAGAAGAAATGTAGAAGCAGAAAGAATTGTTACCAAACAGGAAGAGGAGAGTGAAAAATGGGCCTGGGAAGAAGCAGCACCACAGTGTGGATTAGAGGAGAATGGGCTGCAAATGGAAAAGGAGGCAGGGAGAAGGAGGAAAGGAAGAGGAAGGAGCTGGAGCTCTGGTGGCAAAAGGAGTTAAAGCATCAGAGGCGGCGGCAGCTGCTGGCCCAGATGAAGCTTCTTCCCTCTTCAGCAGGACAATACAACAGTGTGTCAGTCCCAGGCCAGGCTGCCATTGGCTGAAACCCAAAAACTAGAAGAAAAAGGAGAACACCAGCTTAGAGAAGAGCTAAGGCGCCAACAGAGGAAATTGATGTAAGCTCTCAGCACCAGCAACAGCAGAAACTTTCCAGTTGGGAGAATATCAACAAACCTGCAGGTACTATCAACTCTCTTCTGGAGACCCAGCAGGAAAAAGCCAGGCAAATGCAAAAGCCGCAGCAGCAGCAACCAAGCAGAGCCGGTAGTAATACACATTCCAACCTGCACACCAGCACTGGGGATTCTGTCTGGGGCCCTATAAATACTGATCCTCCTACCCAGTGGGCATATGACCTAATCAGTAGTATTTGTAGTAATACTGACTCTAAAAATTGCAACATGAGATTCTGGGATGATGCAGTGAAAGAGATGAGACCTAGGAATTGAACAAATAAAATTAGTGCCACTCTCAGTAAATCTGTAGGTGTGTCTAACTAGCACAATAAGAAAGTAGAAGAAGAAAAGTTGCTGAAGCTCTTTCAGAGAGTAAATAAAGCCCAAGATGGATTTTTTCAGTGGTGTGAACAGAGGTTTCATGCCCTTAATACGGCAAATAACTTGCATTTTCTGGCATTAGTTTCTTTCCTGAAAGAAGCAGACTCTCCTTATGAGGTCCATGATTATATCAGGTCCTATTTAGGAGATATTTCTGAGTCCAAGGAGTTTGTCAAGCAATTCCTTGGGCACCATGCCAAACAAAAAGCCAACCAGCAACATCAGCATTAGCAGCCACAGGACTCTGAGTGGGGGATGAACTATAGTATACTCCATTTAGTATTTCAGACCAATCAGAAGAACAACCAATAATCCATTTTTGAGGCTGTGCAAAGTTGAGGTTGGTAACTGCCATGGGAATGCTTCATACAGACCTCCCCTCGTGGTGATCACAGTTGACTGTGACAGCCCTACATGACTCCTCTCTTTATCTGCCACAACCTGTTCTCCAAAAGCCACCTTCCCACACGTGTTGCCAGCCAAGAGATAAAGCATGGCATGATGCTACTGCAGGCTCATCCCTGCTCAATATGGGAGGGCAAAGTTGGCTTGGGAACCCTCCATTGGCCTGGCCCAAATATGTTAGGAATTGTGCTACTGTCTGACAACTCATTTTTCCTAACCCTCCTTCCTTCCCCCTCTCCTTCATAAGGTTGCAGTGTGTATTGTGCCTGTCAGCTCTTCCTCTCTATTCCTGCTTCTTCACTCTCGTTTTGCAAAAGTGTCAATCCCAATAAATCTCTCACACATCTAATCCCATCTTGGTAAAGTTTCAGAACTTTGCCATCATTATTAGTCTCAAGGAAAATATGTTAATATACAAATATGTGTGTGTGTATATATATATATAAATATCTTTCTTATTGCATTATAGGTATAATATATAATGTCACTAATTAATCCAAATTTAGAATGCTTAAAATGTGCTTTATAAATTAAAATTGAAAAACTTCATAGGAAAAATATTAACACTGTTTATAGGAATCTAATATGTGAGTAATATTTACATCAACATGTCATATGGACTTTTTACTTCTCTATTTAGCCTGCCATAACATCTCTGCAGAGCTATGGAGGAACTCTTCTGTTTCTGGAAAAAAAAAAAAAAAAGAAACATTTTGTATTTGAAACAAAGTAGAAGGCTGAACATGTGGAAATATTTGGGCATGCACTGAAAACCTCATTTGTATATCCCCAGCACATGTAAGCAAAGTGAACTTGATTTGTAACCATTTATACAGGATACTCAAGAAAATCAAACTGAAGTAACATGGGATGCATTTTTAAAAGAAAACTAACAGAAAATAACACATAATCTATCTATCACCTATCAAAGCAGCCACTTTATTATATTTTATTGGAAGCTATTATTTATTATCCAAGCACTTGTTTTGCCAAGAGGATAGAGGGTTTTTACCATTTGGATTGTGTCCATGTGCTCCATGAGAAAAGCTGAAGAAAAAAATCTTGCCATTCTGCCCAAAGTAGATTAAATCAACATGTGTACCTTGACCCAACGGGCTTCTAACTTACTACTTAGGTGTTGGCAACTGAGTTCTGCATGAAAAGAATGACAATTTTTAAGTGAACTTAATGCAAATGCAGTAAAGTCAGGAATTTTACCATGTTTATGGTTGTATTATTTAGCCAGTAAAAATGCCTGGCACAGATTAGAGATTTGTTGAATATCTTCCTGAATTCTGGGTGGTTGAGATGTAAGATATAAAGGAGACTTAGGAGTAGGAATGGAAGCTGAAAGATAAATACATTAAGCTAGAAATATGAGGAGTGGAAGTTGAAGGCTTGAGTACAAGTATCCAAGGACTTAGATGAGGGAGGGCTATCAAGAAAAGAAAGAAGTTAGATTGTGATGACAGGTATTCTAGAAGCAGAGACTGAGAATAGCTAAAGCATGATAATGACAAGAAGCTAGCTCAGGGAAGAATCCTTATAATGGGCAAATTAGCTACTTACAAAAGGCCATCACTTCTATTAAACAAGAATAGGCACTGATGAAAAGAAAGTAAATTGAAAATAGCAAAAATGTGGAGAAAACAAAAATCTCTGCAAACAACATTAATACAGCTTCAATTATGTGAACTGCTTTTGATCACCAAAGGCTATTGTTTTGACTTTAGTGGTGGTTCACAGTATTCATCAGGCTTAGCTAGAAGATATTAATAATTGATATTTTTTATTTCATATACTTGTGATAGTAAAAGCTTCATTAATTCATATGACCCATACATGGCTTCAATCCTTACAACCCTAAATAACCTACCATAACTATCATTATATCATTAAAAAAAGAAAGAGAGAGATAATCTCAAATTTATTTCAATTAGTAAGTATCAGTAGTGGAGTATAAATTATTGGTTAATACTAAATAAAATTGAAAAATCAAAGTATGTGAAAATATGTGAATCATTTTGAGGGAAGAACTTTATACCTAAAATGTTTATGAAAAATAGTTTGTGATGTGATCAATTGTCCAATATCTGCAACAGATAAAGTATGCTATTTTAAGACCTTCCTTAATTGATGAAACAAAGCAAACAGAAAATGTTGCTTCATTACTGAAGTATAGAGAAGTTCAGAAAGTTGTTCCTCTATTCCCATGTCCTATAAGTCAAGAAGTAGAGCTCAAGATTAAATTTTTCTTTTTTTTTCCCATTTGCCTGGGAAAAGAGCAATAGTCTCTAAGGTGTGAAACGCCCTTTCTCAGTACATCTCACAACATCATATAGAAATATGTTGCAATCAGTTGCCAAGTCAGATCCTAGCTTAATGTCAGCAATTTTCTTTCTGAAACCAATTTTGCACTCAGCATCAAGAGGAAATATTGAAGAGGGATTTACACACTTTGTGCTTGGAAAATTTATATTCTCTGGGATAACAAAAAATAGCAACAACATTGTCATGGGATCTTGGGAAGAAATAAGAAGAAAATAAAACAATACAGAAAACATTATATTATTTAATTGTTCTGTTCTAGAACACTTTCTAAACCTGGTTTCCTTTTATTAAAAAAAAAACTAGTATTTGGACATAGAAACCACCTCCACTCTGACATGTAAAAATTATGATATGCTACACTAGATATTTCAAGAGAATTGATAACAGAAGAAATGCTATCTTCCTATGCTTGCCTTCCTGGATGGAAGATCTGTTTTAACTTATCGCCTCAAGGAGTTTTGAAAATGTTTATAATATACACAGCTGAGTGTTCATAAAAATTTTGAATGTATTCCTATATCTTATTCTTAAATAATTAAACCTCAAACCCACTGTCTTACATAGTACAAAATTGTGAGGAGCCAAAAACTTTTTTAAGAGCTATACTATTTTGAACATCTAAAGTAAATTATTTGGCAGATTATATAAAAAGGCTTTTCTTCATTTAAAAATATATCCTTTAAAAATAAGTCTTTTACAAGTGATAGCATCTCATTATAGAAGAGACATCAATGACAACAGTTACAGGAACTCAATGCTGAATATTGTTTTAACACCAGATACTGAGCCAGCATTGTACATACAATATTGAATTTCATACTGATAATGTGCTGTCATGATGTATTAGTATGGGTTCTCCAGAGAGACAGAACCAATAGGATATATAAAGAGAGACAGAGAGATATGAAGGGGAATTTATTAGGGAAATTGGCTTGCATAAATACAGAGGCTGAGAAGACCCACTGTAAACTGTCTGCAAGCTGGAGACCCAGGGAAGACTAATATGGATCAGTCCAAGTTCAAAAACCTCAGAACCAAGGAAGCTGATAGTGTAACTCTTAGTCCAAGGCCAAAGGCCTGATACCTGAGCAGCAACTTGTACAAGTCTGGGAGTCCAGAAACCAAGGAGCTTGGAGTTCTGCTGTCCCTGGGTAGGAGAAGGAGGGTATCCCAGGTCTAGGGAAGAAAAATAAAAATTCATCTGTCCTTTGCCTTTTTGTTCTATCCTTGCCCCCAGCCAATTGGTGGTCACTCACTTCCATCAAGGGTAGATCTTCCTCATTCAGTCCACTGACTCACATACCAATGTCATCTGGAAACACCCTCACAGACACACCCAGAAATAATACTTTTCCAGCTGTATAGGTGTCCTTTTATCCAGTCAAGTTGACACCTAAAACTAACCATCACATGTCATAAATTTTACTAATGATACTTTAAGATTCAAAGGATAGGAAAATCAAGATGCAAAGAAGTTAAGTAAATTTTCCAGGGTTAGAAAAATAAACACAAAATCATGCATCAAAGCCAGGTGTCTCACTCTGAAGCACATTTTCTTTCCAAATTAATTAATATTTTTCTCTATAAATGTGAAAATGTATTCAGTATTTAAACTATCATTACTATCAAACTATCATTGTGTTATAGCGACTGAATTCTTGTTGTAAATAATCTGGTGGTAAGATCCCTCTAACCTCTGAAATAATGACCTGGAGGAACTCCTACATTTTAGACTTTCAAAGATTGAGGACAGGTTTTTGGAGAACGATGAAATTTAAAAAATGTGACTAAAATGGATATTTATTATACAGTCATTTAAGAATGAGTATATACAATAATAACTACTATTTAAATTTTAAATTATAATAGGGACCCTTTGCCAAGGCGGTCATGGTCTGTCTCTGTCCAGTGTGCTTTCTTCCTTCTTCAGCACTCTTGTGTTTTCTTACCTCTATTATAATCAGGAACATAGACATTATTTCTTGTTTTAAGCCCTTTGCAACACTTGCAGAGACTCTACCCTGCAAATCTGGACAGGTTTTTCTTCTCCACAATATACTCTGCAAAATGTTGGTTACTGGTTTAATTTGTTAAACATGGGGGTGCTTCATTTGATGCTTACCTGGCAGCTCTCTCCAAAACCTGAGTCACTGAGTCCATTGAACGCTTGCTGAAACATCATCTTCTCTAGGAGCTGAGATGAAGGATGATGTTTTGCTCTCCTGCTTTGGTAGGTAAGAAGAGCCACTTTATTGTCAAATTTGAGTGGAAAATATCCCCTACAACTATTTCTATTTCATATCATTGAACATCTTTCTGGCAAGAGATGTCTCAGCCTACTTCCTAACTACTCCATCCCCTGTATTGTGCTGGCTACCTCAATAGCACTCTAGAGTTTGCCATTTTACCAAAACATCCTTAACCACCTGTCAACATGCCCAAGAGCATTGGCCTAGCCCCCAGTATTTAATCTTGACTTCCCAAATCAGTTCTTTTAATTGAATGACCTATTTGTTATTGACATTTTGTACTCAAGCTTAACTTTACTTTTAAAATATAGAAATTGCAAACTAGTTCAACCTCTGTGGAAAGAAATATGGAGATACCTTAAAGTGATACAAGTAGATCTACCATTTGATCCAGCAATTCCACTACTGGGCATCTACCCAAATCAAATGACACTCTACAAAAAAGACGCCTGCACTTGAATGTGTATAGCAGCACAATTCACAATTGCAAAGCTGTGGAAACAACCCAAGTGCCCATCAATTCATGAGTAGATTAATAAAATGTGGTATATGTATACCATGGAGTACTATTCAGCTTTAAGAAACAATGATGATATGGCATCTCTTGT
>VSMD01057066.1:0-43555 GCA_008750895.1 Mirza zaza | reverse complement strand
GTTGCTGTGAGCTAGGCTGATGCCACGGCACTCACTCTCTACCCTGGGCAACAAAGTGAGACTCTGTCTCAAAAAAATAAATAAATAAAAATAAATAAAATTTAACTCCAAAGGCTGAGTTGTAAATCGAACATTTTTCATTTACTGGCTGCCTTGAAATTGTCTTTTTTTTTTTTTAATTTATTTTTTTATTTCGGCATATGATGGGGATACAGATTTTAAGGTTTCAATAAATGTCCTTTCCCCCCTGCCCCCACTTGAAATTGTCTTAAACTGAGCAATAGCACAGTAATTCCTTGGCTGCCCTTGTGTGACATGAAAAATATATATTCGAATCAAATATGCATCCACATATCTTTGACTTTTAAACCGGAGTCAAAAATCAAGCTAGGCATAAACCCTGGCTTTAAGCACTATGTGTTTCCAGGCCACCCATGGCAGAAGAACACATTTCCAAATGTCAAGTAAGAACAAAGAGATAACATGCATGGTATTTATTAATCCAGTGAATAAAAATAGAATCCGAATGATTCTGGATTCCAAGCTGAAACCAAAAGTCATATTTGGCTATTTGGTGAAATATATACAAAACTGTCAAGAGGTCAGTTTGGCTCAAACTAATGGCATAAAAACTAGGAGAAACTGTTATCCAGGAGCTAACAAAGCACAATAACTCGGAGCATGAAATAACTGTCTCCCACATTTTCCTTGTCCACCAACCCCATTCCCACTGCCAAGCACATCTGTAGAAATATCAAGAAAATGCTACTTGAATTAATGGAAGAATTAAGAAAAGGCAGAAGGCTGGAAAGAGGAAAAACTGAAAAAAAGTAGGTTACTATGTAAGGAGGGCAAAAGTCTCTTTTAAAAGGGTATTAGTATTTTTAATAAAGCACAAAAAAGGCACTGAGACAGTTTTCCTAGGACAGGGACCATGATCAACATAAGCTTGTATGGTGCCCCTCCTCACCGCAAAAGTGCCGACAAGGAATTGCTATTTCTCCGTGAATATCTATGAATGCAAAGGATATAAAAGCTCTGCACACCGTGCACTGGAAGTCCAGTCTAAATAACTAACAGACAAAGTACTTGCGTGTTAGAGAAACTGATGGGAATGCTGTTGAAACCTCCTAAGAGCAAAGGTTAGGAGAGATAAACAGGGGCATATTTTCGTCAATATCATCATTCTTTGCATAGCTTTCAATCCCACAGGGAGCTCTCCCAAAGGGAGTTTAAAGATCCTTTCCTTCTGGTGCACCCTTATGAGATTCTATCTCTTCAAATTTCCATTTTACATTGCGACAGAATCAAAACACAGTACTAGGACAAAAGGACTTTTGCACTCTCTCACTGGCTACCAAATGGTCAATATTCCCATCAGAGAGCATCCCCTCCTCCACTGTCGCAGACAAAAATGCTACACATTCAACTCCCCACTGCTACTTTCGTTATAACACACCTACAACGGTTTGCATCTTCACTCATCAACACTGCCCCACCTTCACTGACTTTCCAGGGTCAAAGACAACAAAGAAGAAGATGTCACCTAGAACTTTAATAGCTAGAGAGAAGGAGAAGTCAAAGCCTGGCTTCAAAGTTTCAAAGGACAGGCTGACTCTCTTATTGGGGGCCTAAAGCAGTTAGTGACCTTAAGTCGAAGCAAATGCTCATTTGCCATTCAGAAAATCCCAGGGCCCTTGAGAATTATGCTAAATCTATTCTGCCTGTGCTTTATAAATAGGGCATCAAAACCTAGATGATGACACAGTTTACTGAATATTTTAAGCTCACTATTGAGACTCACTACTCAGAAAAATGTTACTGCTCATTGGTTACCTTGGGCACCTGCTTACCCAAGAGCTCTGATGGAGATGTACAAGGAGATTCATGCTGTTCTCATGCCTGCGAACATAAGATACATTCTGCAGTCCTGGGATCAGGGAGTAATTTCGACTTTTAAATTATATTGTTTAAGAAATACATTTCACAAGGCTATAACTAGTGCCATAGATAGTGATTCCTCTAATGGATCTGGGCAAAGTACATTGAAAACCTTCTAGAAAGGATTTGCTATTCTAGATGCCATTAAGAACATTTGTGATTCATAAAAGGAGGTCAAAATATCAACATTAACAGAAGTTTGGAAGACGACGATTGCAACCCTCATGGACGACTTTGAGGAGTCCAAGACTTCAGTGGAAGTAACTCCAGATGTGCTGGCAATAGCAGGAGAACTAGGGTTGCAACTGGAGCCTAAAGATGGGGCTGAATTGCTGCACTCTCGTGATAAAATTTGAATGGATGAGGAGCTGCTTCTTATGGATGGGCAAAGAAAGTGGTTTCTGAGATGGAATCTACTCCTGGTGAAGATGCTGTGAACACTGTCGAAATGACAACAAAGAATTGAAAATATTCTATAAACAGTTAATAAAGTGGTGGCAGGGTTTGAGAGGACTGTCTCCAATTTTGGAAGAAGTTCTACTGTGGGTGAAATGCTATCAAACAGCATTGCATTAACTCTTCCTTTCATGAAAGACTTCTCATGAGTCAATCGATGAGCAAACTTCATTGTTGTCAGTCTTATTTTAAAAAATTGTCACAGCCACCTGCACCTTCAGCAACTGCCACCCAGGTGGGTCAGCAGCCATCAACATTGAGGCAAGACCCTCCCTAGTAGAAAGATTATGGCTTAGTGAAGGCTCAGATGATCTTTAATATTTTTTTTAGTGATAAAGTATTTTTAAATTAAGGTATATACAGTATTTTTTAGACATAAGGGTATTTCACACTTAATGGACAACAGTATAGTATAAACATAACTTTTACGCACTGGGAGACCAAAAAATCTGTGTGACTGTAAACCTGCAGTATCTCTGTGCCTGTGCTGAAACTCACCAGCTGGAGTCCCCCCAAGTGTCACGCTGATTGCTACTCTGCTGATAAAAAGGCAGAGGCCAAAGGGGCATGAAGGAACCAGAGCAGACATTAGGCAAAACCAGAACTTCCAGAATGAGGAAGGTCAGCTTGAGCGGGACAATGAATCTGCCTTGTAAATATCAGAAGTTCAGCTGATCAAGATTAGCTCAAACCAAGGCCAGGCAAGTGGGAGTGGACGACAGGTGGGGCTCAGAAGAACAGGCTGAGATGCCCAAGTTCACCTCGAACAGGACAAGCAGTGTCACTTCCACTCTGCTCCTCTAACTTGGGGCCTCCCCTGACCCCTTGGTCCCCTGCTGGTCTTCTCTATTAACCACTGATGCTCCACCATCTTGCCGCAAACCCAATCCCTTCTGCTTTTGTACCTATTTGGGTAAAGAACTGAAACACTAACAAGGGAGCCTCCATTTTGAGCTCCTATTCTGAAATACAAGTGCACTTCTAGCGTCAGGACAAGGGAGTTCTTCATTGCTCATATGCAGAACACAGGCCCCAGCACCCAAATGCTGTTGGTCTCAGTTTTTGAATCCCACACATTTCCAAATGCCCTGACCTAAAAGCTGTCAGAGCTCAACAAACATGGATGTCTTTAGTGTGGCCAAATCAGGTGGACAGAGGTACACAAGGCTACACTGCAATGTAAGCAGAAAACTTCAAAGTCTTGATAAGTCACTAGTAAATCACTTGCTCAACCTACAGTATATACAGTAACTGTGATGAGTCAACCTCAAACCTAGGAGGTGGCACTTGCCCACCATCACTGTTAGGACAAGGGTTGTTGGCATGCCACTGAGTTCATATCAAAGCTGTGTGGCCTTAGGAAAGATGCCTCTCTGCTCTGTGCCTCATGCCACATCTAGAAAGTGTGGAAAATACGAGGACCTGCCTCTTGGCTGTTGTGAGCTAAGTCACGCAAAGCACTTAGCACAATCCCTGTTGCAGAGAAAATGCTTGCTGAACTCTTCCTACTCCTGACGCCAAGAATGTCTCATTGGGCCAAAACAAGAGCAGTTTGCAAGACCTCCTGCAATTCAAAGTCCATGTTATAATACAATAAGTGTTTTGCAGAGTTAAACTGCTTATGAACCTCAGGCTTCATGTTAATTCAGGCCAGCATTCGACACAACTGCAAATCAGTGCAGGTTACTGCTGTCCCATGTCACCTAGGCGTGAAGCCACAGTGTTCATCCACCACTTTTCTATTCTACACGCATGGTCCCATGACATCAAGAGGCAGGGGGCAGAGACTGACGGATGTTCAGAACGTACGGTGAATGTGCACTGCTACAGGACTTCTTTCAAATCCCCCCAGCACTCTCTTTCTTTCCATAATGCTACTCTGTGGAGACAAAAATGCAAAAAGGGACCACAGCAGGAAAGGAAGTCTGTGCCAAACAAGTAGCAGGCGTGTCTCTCCGCCCCAGGAACGTTTCCGTTGAGGCCGCTGGCAGGTGTAGGCGTGGGGTCCAGCCGCTGCCACTGGAAGAGTTTATCCTGAAGCCACCATCCGGAGAAATCAAGAGGGGAAAAATGGTGGATTAGAAGCAGCCCACAAACCTGCAGCTCCCAAGGAAAGAGGATTAGACAGGAAGCAGGTGCCAACCTACGGACAGCTATTCTCGCAAGGAACATTGTGAACCCACAGAGAAGCTGCGTGGGACTCTCAAGTGTGTTTGTGTGGGGGGGAACAGGTGACAGGGCAACACATTTGGTAATATCAAAGCACTCTCGGGGAAGGTCAGCAGAGGATCGAGCTCTGGGGCACCACGCCCAGCCTGCAGGCACCGCGACCAAGTTGTGAGAGGTCACTCTCTCCGTTGCCACAGATCCGGGACCTGCCTGGAGGCTGTGCAGAGTCACTGCAGCAGACAACAGGTGCAGTGGGGATCGGGCACCAGCGAAGCCATCCTGAGCTCGCAGGTGCGCGGTGCCACCCGTGCCCCAGGTCAGCACGGGACTGGGCTTTGCAGCCGTGGCCTCCACGTTGCCCCCACCAGGCTGGGGAGGGAGCGGGCCAACGGAAGCCCCCTCTAAGCTGTACCTGGTGACTGGAAGCCAAGCGCCCCTCCCCCAACAGCGCAACAGAATCTGAGAACGTGCACTCTGGCCAGGGAGGCTTTGGGCAATTGCTTCGGTGGGCCTGGGGCGAGGGGACAGGGAGAATTCCGTGGTCCCTGGGCAGCTGCAACTGACCCCTGCCCATGTGACTTGGCACCGGTTCCCCAGCCTACAGAATAGCCTGCCACCTGCTTGGCCCTGACTCCACCCTCCAGGTCCCAACTGCCTGCTGCCTTCTCAGCTGACCCCACCCTCCAGGTCAGATCAGCCCCGCAGCTCTCTAGGCCAGCTCTGAGGCCCCTGCTCAGAAGGACCTCTTCTGGCTCCTCCCCAGTCCCGGCTCTGAGGCTCACATGCCAGAGCCCAAGGTTCTGCCTCTGTGACTTTAGAGCTTCTGCCAGGCCTGGGAAACAACCCCAGGATTCCAGTGCTACATCTGGGCCCCAAGACCCCACCCTAAGTTCTACACCACTGCCGCAAGAACTGCTCCAAAGTTCAATGCCTGCCAGGGATCACCCCCTGTCCCCCCAAGCCTTGAGCTGCCAGTACACTGGGACTTGATTTGACCAAATGCCCACAGCCCGGGAACTAACAACCACTGCCTGGATAGCCGCGCCCAGCTGCTGCTGTCACCTATAAACGGTAGCTACCATTATTCCTACTGATGCTATGCTTAGGTACCCTGGTGTCACAGGATGGGGAAAGAGAATCCAGGAAGAAGGGTCTGTGAAATAGTTGTCTTGGGCAAATGTGGATCTGAAGTTAGGACACAAGTCAGTGTGAAAAAAAAAATAGAATTTGTAGGATATTAACCAACGGAATATCAGAGAAGAAGGATTTCAGGATTTATGTGCTGGGTGACTCAGTAGTGGATCCGAAGGAAAGAAAAAGGCTAGGAGAAAGGTTTTAGGTGGCTATCTAGGTACAGACAGTCCTTGACTTACAATGTTTTGAACTTAGATATTTTGCCTTTATAATAGTACCAAAACAATATGATTTTAAAGTTTTCAGTAAATAACAGGGGTTATTCAACACTTTATTATAAAACAGACCTTGTGTTATATATTTTGCCCACCTGTAGGCAAAATGTAGGTGATCTGAGCATGTTTAAGGTAGGCTAGGCTAAACTATGATGTTCAGTTGGTTAGGTGTATTAAATGCACTTTCAACTTATATTTTTGACTTAATGAGGGGTTTGTCAGGACAGAGGCCCCATTGTAAGTCGAGGGGCATCTGTACTTTAATTGCAAGTTTAATGGAAAAGGAAGGAAGAAAGTAAAAGTCTGGACAGCCAGGTAAAAGATGGGCTGACCTGTACACATAAAAGATGAGAAGGGCTGGGCGTGGTGGCTCATGCCCATAATCCCAGCACTTTGAGAGGCCCAGGAGGAGAATTGCTTGAGGCTAGGAGTTTGAAACCAGCCTGAGCAACAGAATCAGACCGTCTATTAGCTGGGCGTGATGGAATGTGCCTGTAGTCCCAGCTACTGGGGAGGCTAAGGGAAGAGGACTGCTTACGCCTAGGAGTTTGAGGCTGCAGTGAGCTATGATCACACCACTGCACTCCAGCCTGGGTGACAGAGAAAGACCCTGTGTCCAAAAAAAGAAAAATAAACAGAGAGATGAAAAGGAAGAGGGGTAAGCACAGCTCTGACAATCTCTGGCCAGGTTTCCTACCAGTAGACTGTAACATGGCAATTAAAAATAAAGAACAAACAGAAGAGTTTAAGCATACCTACTTTATGAAATCCTTTGCTCTACAGTTTACTAGTAACATTTGCATCTTTCCATTCTCAGAAGCCTTCGTGCAAAATACTGTAGTTCTAGCATGTATGACTACCAGGAACAGAGATGCTACAGGAAAACTGTTCACTAAATCAAATATATAAATGCATATGCATCTTCAAAGTGGATGTTATAATTGCTTATTTAGTGCAACAAAAACAAGCTGTAAGCCCTTTTGGGGGCAGGTAAGGGGATAGGATCTCACTCTGTCACCCAGGCTGGGGTGCAGTGGCACAATCATAGTTCACGGTATCCTTGAACTCTAGGCCCAAGTGATCCTCCTGCCTCAGCTCCCAAGTAACTGAGACTATAGGCAGGCACCACCATACCCAGCTAATTTTTTATTTTTTATAGTGATGGGGTCTCACTATGTTGCCCAAGCTGGTCTCAAATTCCTGCCCTCAAGCAACTGCCCAGCCCTGTAAGCCCGTATTTAAAATGACTACTTCCTACAAATAAAGCTAAAACCAATATATGGGGGGGGGGGGGGGACAAAGAGATTCAACATAAAGAGGGCTATCTTTGTTCAAAGTTTTTCTAAAAGTAGCCAGGCACAGAGGCTTACACCTGCAATCCCAGTGCTTTGAGAGGTCAAGGCAGGAGGATTGCTTGAGGCCAGGAGTTCCAGACTAACCGGGGCAACATAGCGAGACTTCATCTCTACAAAAAATGTTCAAAAATTAGCCAAGTGTGGTGGCTCCCCTCTGTATTCTCAGCTACCTGGAAGGCTGAGGCAGGAGGATCACTTGAGCTCAGGAGTTCAAGGGTCAGTGAGCTATCATAGTTCCAATGCACTTCTACCTAGACGACAGAGAGAGACCCTTTCTCAAAAAAAAAAAAAAAAAACAAAAAAAAAAGTTTTTTAAAGAGGTGATTTAGAAAGCTGCTTATATTACCCTGAAGACAGATTCAGAAAAAAATATTCAGAAACAATGCACATTTTCAAATGAATTCAGTTTTGTAGTCATTAAGGCCTTTTCACTGTGTGTTAGAAGAACTGAGATATTAACAATAATTACTTTGTGAGTCAAGCTACTCCTATTAAAATGGAGGCAATATTTCTGTACAAAGATCAAAACAAATTACTAACAACTTGAACAATTCTGTTAAGCAGGCGCAAACTCGATAGTTTGAAGGATTTTCCAGATTTAAAAAAAAATGGCTTAAAATGTCTTTTACTTAATACTGACACCCAAATTTGTCTCTGCAAATTTAATACCCTTTAAATTATGCATGAAAGGGCATAAAACATCAAAGCTGGAGATTAATTTTCATTTGAAAATGTTTAATTTTTAACATTTCTCCAAGACAGAAAGGACGGTTATGTTTCACGAGCTCTGTAGACCATCAAAACGCAGCAGCCTTTGTGGCCTGAGACACTAATAACTAATTCAGACTCTCCTTCAACAAAGCCGCGTTCTATTTGAACTTTTAACAATGGCAGCTGACTTGTTTGCCAACTCTTCTCACAAACTGTTTTCCATTAATAAGCTTTCTTGTAAGTGTGTCTAATAATAAAGCCCATGATCTCTTTGTCCTGGCTTCATTATTCCAGACTCGGGAGGGTTCGGGGGCTTGGAGTTTCTTCAAACACATTAGCTTAAGTTCCCCACACCCAGGCCCAGCCATAATATTTCCTGCTGAGATTAGCACAGTATCTGATAACTGGACAAAGAGGACTCGGTCATAAAAAGCATGAGACTAGTCTTGGGGAGGAGGGGTTGGAGGGATAATATAGTAAGCAGAAAAGCAGGTGGAAAGGATGTTCTTGGTTTCATGGTATAAAGTAAAACTTCAGAAAATAGCACCTTATAGAAAACCTTTCACGTGGATAAGTGCATTTAGATAATGCGTTTCCAGACTTGTCGAAGTTTAGGTAAGAATGTGATTTTTGACTCTTGTGGTGAGGGTTTAAGTCGTCCGTCCGCATGCCTGCCTTTTGCTAAAAGCTCTTTTGTTCAAAATGTATTGACTCCACGCCGGCACGGCGGGTGACAAGCTATGGACAGAGAGACAAAGGAGAAACAGCATTGAGAGGGAGTCCAGGAAAAAGCGGATGGGGAAACTGATCCTCGAAAGTGCCTTTAAAAGATGCTGCAATCAGGCTGGGCGCGGTGGCTCACGCCTGTAATCCCAGCACTCTGGGACGCCAAGGCGGGTGGATTGCTCGAGGTCAGGAGTTCGAGACCAGCCTGAGCAAGGCCAAAACCCCGTCTCTACCAAAAATGGAAAGAAATTAAATGGCCAACTAAAAATATATAGAAAAAATTAGCCGGGCATGGTGGCACATGCCTGTAGTCCCAGCTACTCGGGAGGCCGAGGCAGGAGGATTGCTTGAGCCCAGGAGTTCGAGGTTGCTGTGAGCTAGGCTGACGCCACGGCACTCACTCTAGCCTGGGCAACAAAGCGAGACTCTGTCTCAAAAAAAAAATAAAATAAAAATTAAAAATTAAAAAATTAAAAAAACAAAAGATGCTGCAGTCAAAGCACAGGTGTTCCAGGCAGGGGGCGACCAACTCTGCCAGGGAAATCAACTCCGAGTCAGCCCCCGGCTGCAGCGGCAGCCCGTCACTGTGGGATGTGGCCTGCTACACCGCAGACCTCTTCTCGGGACCTTCTTTTTCCCAAGCTGCCCGAGGGAAGTACGGCTAACTCCCTGGTCACCTGTTCATAAGGCTGCCGTAAGCATCAGAGGAGTGGTCACAATGCCCAGGGATAAGGACCTTAGACACGCAGGCTGCTGTCAAGACGGACGACTGCTCCCGGGGGACAGTCAGCCCGCTGGTTCCATCGTGCAGCTGTCGAGGCTTGTTTCCTTGGAAATCCTGCTATGCATCCTGGTTCTGCAGGCCCTGCTTCGGCCTTCCTGTCCCCCTGCACTCTGAGCCCCTCACCACACTCTCACCTGCCCCTCCCCTGCCTGGCCTCGCAGCAGCCGACACCACCCCCGGCTAGCCCAGGCCTCCACACAGCACAGAATCTTCTACTTTCTAGCTTTCCAGGGCAATAACCTACTCCAATATTTTTGTGTCTTGTACGTGTGCGTGTATCTATATATACATATATGCATAAATACATACATACATGTAATTATGGCAATTCTTATTCTGTATAACCTGGCAAACACCTACGCTGTATCTGGCAAGCAGTCTTCTGGGAAGGTGCTAGTCTTCTCCCAATTTTATAAATGAGAAAATTGAGGCCCGGAGAGCCTAAATACCTGGGCCAAGGTCCCACGGTTAACATGTGGCAGGCAGGGCTGACAGTCGACCGCCCATCTATGGGAGTAGGCCAAAGTGCAGGCTAGTGGGCACCTCCAGTGCATGTTACAGCTTCCTGTTCCAAAATACGTTTTGTTTGTTTCCATAAGGTCCTGGACTCCTCTGCCTAACTTACAATATGAAGTCAATCACTCTTTCCTGTCCATTGTTAAAAATCCAGTTAAAATGTAACACTGTTTTTAAACTGCATTAAGTATTTGGACTCTGGCACAGCAGTTGCCAACCTTAATGGCACCAGGGACCAGTTTCATGGAAGACAATTTTTCCACGGAAGGGGGAGACGGGGTGGCTTCAGGATGATTCAAGCGCATTATACTTATCGTGCAGTCAAACCTCTCTGCTAATGATGATCTGTATTTGCAGTCGCTCCTCAGCGCTAGCATCACCGCCTCAGCTCCACCTCGGATGACCAGGCATTAGATTCTCATAAGGATTAAGCAAGCTGGATCCCTCTCATGTGCAGTTTACAGGAGGGTTTGCACTCCTACAAGAATCTAACGCCACTGCTGACAGGAGGCGGAGCTTATACGGTGAAGCAAGTGATGGGGAGTGGCTATAAATACAGATGAAGCTTCATTATTCCAGACTCTGGAGGGTTCAGGGGCTTGGAGTTTTTTCGAACATATTAGCTTAAATTCCCCACACCCAGGCACAGCCATAATATTTCCTGCTGAGATTAGCACAGTATCTGGTAACTGGACAAAGAGGACTCAATCATAAAAAGCATGAGACTAGTCTTGGAGGGGAGGGGTTGAGGCTACACATGAAGCTTCACTTGCTCTTGAGCTGCTCACCTCCTGCTGTGCGGCCTGGTTCTCAACAGGCCTGGGACTAGACCAGAAGGCTGGGACCTCTGCTCTAGCAGAACAAGCACATCAAATATACAGTAATGGGTAAATTACAGAAAGATTTTTTTTTAAAAAAAGGAGTGACCCACAATCATGAGAAATGGAAAGGTAACACTTAACCAAAAAGCTTCTAGGTCTTCTGAAGTTCATTAATAGCATTAAAACTGGTTTGCACACGTTAACCTGGGAAGGTTAAGTGCAGACACTAATAAATGATAATTACATGGTTGTATAAGAACTTCAAATACTTAACCCATATTACATCATTACAATTTAGCCCAACAAGCACAAAGACTGACACGCAAGTGGGAAAAGTAGGCACAAGATAAGAAGTTGTCCTGACACTCAGTGACTCTCCTGCTGACTAGTTAGTGACAAATCACCATCAACTCACTTTTTCTTCCTATGCCCCCACCTGCCCCCCAACCCCTCAATTAACCTGGAGAACTCTGTTCCATTTTTCCATCCAGCGTTCACTAAGTATCCCTAAATTGATTTCTCAAATCATATTGCTAAGGAAATAATTTTCTTCCAAACAATTTTTATCCACTCTTTTTCCTTTGAAAAATCAATTATCTAATTCAAGATAAATCTCCGAGGATTTTACATAAACCACAGGAAGAAACTATCACTTCCTACTCTCAGGTCCACGTCACACACTAGCACAGACCTTTAATGACCTCAAGATTTATCCAGGACACTTTCTTCAAGAATGTATCTGATTGGTTCTTCTCTTTTTCTACAGTCACAAAGTAAAAGGGCAAACAGCCAGTTGTGGAAGTAATTATAGTAAGAAAAGAAGAATATTAAAAAATTAAGTAAAAAACCATATTCAACTTAACTCTTTACTAATTAAATTAATCTACCAGAACTGAATGTCTGGCTGTTTTCTGAAAATCACAGGTGGCCTTGGAGCGCCTTAGAACACAAAACTGGGATAAATAGGATTCTAGTACCTAATCCACATGCAACTCCAAACTCTCAGTTTCACTTTGTATACTAATTTTTGTTCTTAAAACTGTGTAAACTCTACTGTGATATTAGGTAAAAGTCATAGTAACGTGAATAACCAATGCTATAGGTTATTCTCAAGCAACAGTTTTCAAATCCAGACCTACAGAACTCTAAAAGTTTCACAGAAACCACAGGTAAGAAATACGGGGTACAGAGGGATTTCTGTCCACTTCTTCCTACACTCCCTGTAAAATGTGTAAACTCTCCAGCAAGATTTTATGCAAACAAAGGAATTCCAGATACACATGTATTTCATTTTTCAAATACAACTGATCTAAATTATCTTATCAAAACCGATTCCCTGACACTTTAACTTGATGTATTAGAATGCTCAAAAACCTTATCCCTTTATTAAAGTGCCAGCTACAGAACTAAACCCTTCCCTGAGACAAGGCCCAGGACCTGTACCTGGAGCTGGGAGCTGGGAGTACATTTTTTTCCTGGTAGGTGATAGAGCCTGATTGTTGAATTATCTGTAGCAGAAATTTCCCAATGCTTGAGACTTATTTTCAATAACCAAATGAGAAATATAAGACAACAAAGAGAGCTTTTCATAAAGTTCAAAATTTCTTCAAATTTAAAAGGTTGTCCTTTATTCTGAGATTATGTCCTTCCCATTTTCAGGGTGTTAAAATTGTCTTTTAAAATTAAAGTGATGGCAAGAGTTATTAAATGCCTTTGCCCGATAAAATTAAGAATGGGATGGCTGTATGTTAGTCTTCTAGAATTTCTGGATGCAGGAATCCAAAGGTCTGGGAACCACGAAGGTATGGTATCCAGGTGTTGAAGAACATCAAGTGCTGACTGATCTTGGCAAACTGTTTTCACGGGCTGGACATTGATTTTGTTTTCAAAGCGAAATGAGACCAAACAGGAAGACAAGCTACTAGCAAGACAAGCTACTAATTATAACATGACTGTCTTTAAGTGTCATAAGACTAAACAAGATTTGGATGAAGTTTCCTTCACGCCAAGCTTTCTGCAACATTAAAAACCACCTTGAACTCGCTCAAGGGTGACAGTCATTTCTGGGTGTGAGACAAAATGTTCTAGAATAGACTTGCCAAGTCCCTTTTCTTCCTTCTCTCCCACACCCAAGCATAAAGGCTAACACCTGGCTCCACAAAGTCTATCACCATAAAAAGAAAATCTCCTAGATTTGGGTCACCATGAAAGAGCACAGGCTTCACTGATTAATGCCCAAAGCCTATATTATCTTTGTTCTTTGCTGTCAAAAGTAGCTAGAACAGGATGGAGAGAAGCTGGATGGCCACGAACAGGTCCATAGCATGGATCTGTTAGCACAACTGGTATCAAAACGTGGGGAAGGTCATTCTCACTGTCTAGTACCTGCCTTTGGATGGCCAGTCCTGACACATGGCAGGTGGTGTCTTTATAACATCATGCACATTCGTAAGCACTCTCTTGTGCTTCTATCCCCTATCCCTCAAACCAACCCCAAAGGGTATTACCATCACATTTCACAGATGTAAAATCAGAGCATTAAAAGCTATTTAAACATTGTCAGGCGGGGTGAGCCTATAGTCCCACCTACTTGAGTGGATTGCCTGAGCCCAGGAGTTGAGGCTGCAGTGTGCTGTGATCATGCCTGTGAGTAGTCACTACCCTCCAGCCTGGGCGACAGCAAGATCCTGTCTCTAAAACAATAAAAAATGCTATTTAAAAATAGTAAAACATTTAAACAGTACTTATATAGGAGTCATATCCTAGAGAAGACAATGTTGGTATTAGCTGATCAATCTTTTTTTTTTTCTTAAGAGACAGAGTCTCACTATATTGCCCAGGCTGGTCTTGAACTCCAAGCGATCCTCCCACCTCGGCCCCCCGAGTAGCTGGGACTATAGGCACATGCCACCAAACCCAGCTTAGCTGATTAACATTGATAATATGAACTCAAATGAAAATAACCGCCACAAAAAAGGAAGCATCATCTAGCCCAGTATTTTCTAGACTGAATGCATGTTAATGGGCATTAATTTTCTGAACAGCTTCCCTTGCTATTTGGAAAGCATGATTAAGCAAAGAAGTGAACACATTTCTTTTCTGCTGAAATTAAGATTCAATATCACTCTAAATTCCCAAAAATAAAAATGATGATGATGATGTAGCCTTTCCCAAACTTAACCCATCCCCCACCCACTTCTCCCAACATCATTTAGGACTTGTCTTTGGGAAACACTAGTAGCTGTGGCTGCCATTAGTGAAACACCTAGAGTTGATACGCCCCAGTTAAGGACAGAAGGGCCAGTCCCCGGCAGACAATTCAACAGGCAAGTGTCTACATCAGCACCATCCCTGCCACTGCTGGTCGCAGGTCCCATGATTGGTAATGCTGCCTTAGTTTGTAAGTCCTGGGGCGGGGAGGGTTCAGTTTTGCTGCATCAGCATAATTTGTGAACATGTAAGTTTTTTCAACTACACATTTGGAAATATGAATATTACTCAGGAATCAAAATAATAGCAACTAGAAAAGCAGCAAATGATTCTTTATTTGGTTTGATTATTTTTAAAGTATATATTCCCCTACCATTTTGAAACCGAAAACTAGCCTCAGTCCATAATCTGCACACGGGATGAATTTACTGATTGCTGCAGCCTAATCTGCTGCTGGACAACAGTAGAGATGTAATCCTCCCTATTTCTGTAATGTAAGGGCTTTTCCCGCAGGTAACTAAAAATAAATTCAAAAGACGGTTTCTAGGCACACTCTTAAGAGTAACAGAGTCACAAGACAGCCAGTTATGACTAAATGCTTATTAATAGCAGAGTCTGTGTCTATGCCGCCAGAACAAAGTGCATTTATCTACAAAAGCACAGGTTAGCAAAGCAAGGTAAGGCGGAATTAGGAGGCTCCATTTCCAGAATTTGTTGCAAGGTTTTGTGATTGGGAGAGGAAACGTTATTCCACGACATTATCCCCCATCTCACATTCATATAATACCAAGATATTTCAGGTTCTGACATTCTCTTCTTACATATGCTGAAACCAAATCCCAGTTGCATGTTTCAGATGTAAGAGAAACATCTGGCCAAAGAAACGGATTAACAACAAACCTGGAGAAACATCCGAATGATATTAAATAAATGCACTTATTTCAGAAGATACCTGTTTACAGAATACTTGAACTAATACCCTTAATTGTGGGGGGAAAAAAAACTCGTCAATTTATTTTGCTCTTCCCCATCTTGGCTTGAAATCTTTTCAACACTTCAAGGCAGCTAAAATACATGCCAACCCAATACAAAAGACATTAAGATGGCAGGCTGTGTACATCTGCTTTGACCCAAAAACAAAAGCCATTTTGCCCTGTCTTTACAGCCAGCACAATAAAAGCACAAAAAGCCCAGATGGCTTAGATTTTCTTTACACAAAGTAACATAGAGGATGGACATCTAAACTATTTATTCAGTGAGTCTGATTCTAATGGCAATTTTAGACCCGGAATCTCCATAAGACAAAAAGGATTGCTTTTAGGCAAGTAAAAAATTAATTGGTCTACACTGCTTTCCCTCAGCTTATAGTCCATTCTGCCAAGCCCAGCAATAGTAGAGAAAATGTCTTCATCGAAGAGCCCCATAAATTCATATGGCTACTTCTTATTTATACTGCCTTGATATATTCAATCTGACACTCCAACCTCCAGCTGCTCATGTATTTTTTTTTTTTTATTTTAGAAAGAAAAAGAAAAGATTCTCAGTTAAAGAGAATAAGACAGGAAATGGACGTTGGCAGGAGAAAGAGAGGAGGAAAAGGCCATGTGTTGGTTAAGTTCCACCTAATGGCAATTCTGAAGCCTGCAGGTGATCGCTCTAAAAAGTCTAGAGGCTGCGGCAGCGAAGTAGCTCACCCTAGGTTTTTCCTGCCATGGAAACTGTCCTCTAACTAAAACAGCAGATAGCATAAAATCTTTGTTTCTACCCTGGGATCAACTATACATTTCCAAACTTGAAGTCTTTCAGGGAGACAGTGGAAAAGTAGCCATTATGTGCTAGTGGCTTTTTTTATTGTTTGTTCTTCTGCAGGATTTCACACTTTTTAAGAAAAAGTTGTACTTAAATCCAGAGGCTTGGCCTTGAGAATGTCACCCGCAGCTACGCTACTTAGCTTCAGGTTTAGCGCTGGGCAGTAAGGTCTCTGGCACCGATGGATCCTGAAATTGCCTCTGACTAGGCAGCGGAAAAGTGGCAATCAACAGATCTTTACAAGTAACATTTGAAAACTCGGAAACTTGGGTCACATGGTTGTGATGAGGCTCAAAATCAGATCAATCAAACGAAAAATCTTATGAACAGCAGAGAATTCTATAAATGTAAGGTTTAGGGGAAGCACTTCTATACAGGTGATCTCCTTTTAGTGCTCAAGTAGTAATTTGGGGGTCAGTAACCCTTTGGGACTATTCAGATAGGCAAAACTGTCCTCCCAATTCCTCTTTTATTTGCCACATTGGGTCCTCTGGGAAGAGCAAACCACATAATGCAAACTTAAAAGAAAACAGTATCAATTAATAAGTGAATGACGATATTCCTGGTTAATTTAGTTGAAGAAACCAGGAAAGATTTGCTGATCACTGGTGTTAGGATGGATGGATGGACAGATACACTGAACAAGCCCAGTAAAAAGAAAGTCTGTACATAACTTAAAAGGGTAATACAGTTGAAAGCATAGGTTAAAAAAAAAGTCACAAAGTAACAAAAAGCTTTATTCTCTAGGTCATCGGGACATTTATTTATTGCTGTCTATCAATGTTGTGTACACTGGCTTAATCATGAATGTATAGAAAAAGTCCTGCTCTTTATGCATATGCAAATTAACTCATTCATTAGTTAGGGTCTTATTTTCAGTTTTATCCGAAATGCATTCATTCACAAGAGTTTACTGAGATGCAGATACAAGAAAATTAACTTACGTTTTTGCCTCTGACTTTCAGACACTAATGAAATTTCTTAATGGTATTGTGAAATCCTGTTGGGATTCCCTAAGCAGCTGGCTGACTAGGAAGGGCTCATTTGTATTTTTTCCCAGGCGTGGACTAGCTGGTCCTCATCACCCTCAAGCAGAAGGGGCCCACAAAACAGAACGAGGCCCGATGCATAAATGAAGAGAGCTCATTTCTCCCAATTCTGTTTTCTCTCTCATGTGACCTGGTTCAAAGTGCTCTGGACCAACTCTGGTCACATGTCAAATGACACAGCAAAACTAAATGATCTGGGAAGTATTTTCCTGCCCCAAATTCCCTGAGTTCAACAGATACCATATAAATCCTTCAATTAAAATGACCTAAGTAAACCTCCCAGGAATTTCTTCCAGGAATTCTTCAAAAGCTGTTGTGAGGCAACCATCGAGGAGGCATGGAGTAACAGCAGTACACTGTCCTCGTGGGGACCAGCAAGGGGAGACTAGAAATGAAATGGGGTGATCCTCAGCCTAGACCTGGCATAAGCCACCACTAGACACCACTTAAAAAGAGAGCTTCAAATATCCGCTATAAAAGCAATTCACGGCTGATGTGGTGGCTCACTCCTGCGATCCTAGTATTTTGGGAGGCCAAGGCAGGAAGATCCTTTGAGGCCAGGAGTTCAAGACCAGCCTGAGCAACATAGTGAGACCCTGTCTCTACAAAAAATAGAAAAATTAGCCAGGCTTAGTGGTGTGCACCTGTAGTTCCAGCTACTTGGGAGGCTGAGGCAGGGGGGATCGCTTGATCCCAGGAGTTTGAGGCTGCAGAGAGCTATGATGACACCACTGTACTCTAGCCTGAGTGAGAGAGCAAGACCCTGTCTCTTAAAAAAACAAAAAAGGTCACGATCATACATCATGTCATTCTCAAAGTTATACATTCTCTTTAAACACTGCTACATTTCTGAAGTGTTGCCAAATAAATGTTGAAGCAACCTGCAGTGGTCACCATCTGTCCCTCAGGGATCAAGATGATAACACATAGTCTCACCCATGCAAAGAAATATTCATGACAGCTTAGAGAGAAGAGGCAGGAGAAAAATGGGCCTGCTTAGACAGAAGAGGCAGGAGAAAAATGAGCCCTGGCAACCCTCAGGTGTAAAACCTATGGCATTACTCTTTTCAGTAATGTATTGAGTATGTATTCAGTATTCAG
The DNA here is from genome assembly GCA_008750895.1 of Mirza zaza. Lineage (NCBI taxonomy): Eukaryota > Metazoa > Chordata > Mammalia > Primates > Cheirogaleidae > Mirza > Mirza zaza. The sequence goes on along the minus strand of VSMD01057066.1, from coordinate 25,498 downwards.
TAATGTATTCAGTATTAACTACTCTTTTCAGGTGAGAGGCTAGCTATTTATCGTCAAAAGCTGTCAGCCCATTTGCTGTCGTACCATCCTGTACTTGAGGTCCCGGAGTTTGAGACCAGCCAGAGCAAGAGCAAGAATCTGTTTCTACAAAAAAAAAAGGAAAAATTAGCAGGCTGTGGTGGCACACACCTATAGTCCCAGCTACGCTGGAGGCTGATGCAGGAGGATCACTTGAGCTAAGGAGATGGAGGTTATAGTGAGCTATGATGGAGCCACTGTACTCTAGACTGGGCAACAGAGTGAGACGCTGTCTCAAAAACCAAAAAACTAACAAAAACAAAAAACCCTATTCCTTTTCATTGCAGACCTCAGCTCAAACTTACAGAAGTTATTAACTAATCAAATCTTAGGTGCTAAAATGTGGCTTCAGCTGCTTTTGCTCTTGTAGCTAAAAGTAACATCTGCAAACGATTTTAAAATCTCCATCAAAGATAGCAATGAGCCAATAATGTATCCTTTGAGTATGGTTTTCCTCAAAAGGCAGGAACTATTTTCTCTATGGTATTTACATCCTCCTACCATTGCAGAGAAATGTCCCAAACATGGAACATACAAGATATATCTGGGGATGTGGACGCTGACACCTACATTCCCTAGTGCTGCCTCCAAGTGTCCACAAGGCCCAGGGACCATTTTCCAAGGCAAGTTGTGACCTTTTGGTGGTGGAAAAATAAATAAAGCAGAATGAATGTTTTAAATGAACCGTCTTCAAATTTTAATTACGAATATATCTTATATCCTAAAAAAAAATAAATGCTAAAGTTGAAATGGCTGCAATTTTAATCTCCTTGGTTTATCACTGCTTGGGGAAGGAAATTAGGTTAATCGGACAGGATTTGCCCTTTACAAAGGCATGCTGGCAACACTCCCTGGAGGCCTGATCTCTTTTGCGTCCTTTGCTACAAAGGCTTCCTGAAACTGGAGGCAGCATATGCTTCAGCCCATTGTCACAGGAGTGACTGTCTCTCTGCTCAGCCAGTTAACATCTGTCATTAGCTCTGTTTGCACAAGCCAAAGCAGATGCTTGGAACAAGGCAGGATGAACTCTGACATGGCAGGAAGATGGATACATTTCAGAACAGCAGATCATTCCAGGGGACTGAAATACTTGCTGAATTCTCAAGGGTTAGCTACCCTGTTACCCTCGCTGGAAGACTTGAGACTCCTATTCATTATTTCAAAATGATTCCCAGAACCATTTGGAACGCTCAGACAGCAGCTAGATGAAAGACTGATTTCAGCCTCTGAAATGAAGCAACTGCACTGGGAACTTCTAATACAGGCCACAGGCTGAATTTACACACACAGTATTATAGTTTTCTGTGTGATTACACAAGCCTGCTATAAAGTCTTCATCTTTTTTCCCCTCCAAAATTCACTGGAATAATCAAAGCCATCGTATTCCATGTGGCAAAGAGTACTGCGGCCTTCTTGTCCTAAACACGTTCACAAAAGTGTGTTGACACAGATAACTGAAAACATACCAAAGACAGAACTGTTTAAAATGAGTCCTTCCTCAGACTATGTGTTGCAGGTATGGAGTAAACACACAAGCAAAGCAAGTGGAAGAGGCGAGCTGGGTTCCACAGATGGGGCCTCTTGTCCCAGGGAGTCTTGTTCAAGCTTCCCGGTTCTGATGGGCAAGGACCTAGGGTGAGGCACGCAGGTGCAAATGCCCACAATTTAAAGATGCATCCATGCTTGGGGTAGCTCTGACCCTCAAGGAGTGTTTCTTTACATTTTCCACCCTATGGCCTCACCTGCCTCGCCCTGGTAGCCTGAGCTCCTTCCTGGTTTCTTTATGCCAGTTGGTCCAGACAACAGAATACAAGAGCATATTGGACACCTACGGACATTTTGGGAGTTCCAACAGCAGCTTCTAAATATTAATAAAGAAATAAGGCTTAAAAAATGAAGACTGTGCGTTAGCCTAATACCGAAAACGGTAAGTTTACCATTTAACTGCTCTTCCATACTAAAAATAAGCATTATGGGCGTCAGCATTTCTGCAGCAACTTCTGGAAGTGCACAAGCACCATCAACTCGCTCTCTGAAATACTTCCAGAAGGCGTAGATCTTCCTTGGAAACGTGTTGGGCCGTAATGAACACACAACACACAGGCTTGTCCTGCTTTTGCTGTGCCTGGGAGCGGCTCCCCATTAAGCCAACCCAGAAAACAACACCCGGTTACAGACTAAACCATTGGCAGGTGTTCGTATTTACAACTAAGCTCTCCGGACTACGTCTTGTTCCTGACACACCACCGCCGCTTAAGAATGATTCCTTTAAGGCTGTGGCAGTCGAAAAGGTACTGAGGCTGTGTGGGTGACCCTCTGTGTTTTCAAAGAATTTGCTTTGGGAGGAAGACGGTGTATCAGATGTTTTTATTTAGAACATAGATTTAAAAAAAAAAAAATCCACACACAGCCTGCCAAGCCCTACAAACCCGTTTTGAAAGTGTGGCTTCCAGACCAGCAGGAAGCACACACTGGGAGCTTGTCAGGAATGCAAATGTGCCGGCTCCACCTGAGATTTGCTGAATCAGAAACTCTGGGTTGAGGCCCAGAATGCAGTGGTTTAACAAGCCTTCCGGGGGTATTCTGACGTCAGCTCCACTTTGAGAGCCACTGCCCTACAGGTGGCTCACCTGTATGAGTTTTGCCAGAATGAGTTTTCACCAGCATGAGTTTTGCCACTGACTGCAGACTACTTTCACCCTCTTGAGCAAGGCGCTACCCTTCACTGGGGAAACAAAACAACAGGGCTTAAGGACCAGTGGATCATCTAGCAATCCATTCCGGTTCAAACACAGACTCCTGACGGCTGGTTGCACTGGCTGCAAATACATCACTGGGCTCACCTCCAGGGAAGTTGTGCCATTTGGCATGGCACTGTGGCCCAGGAATCTCATTTAGTAGCTCCCCAAGTGATTCCAATGTGTAGCCCAGACTGGGAATCCTTTGCAAGGCCCTCTGCAGCGCTATATCATCTCAGAAGTAATTGGGGGAAATGAGACTTTAGCTCAGGCTCTGCAAACCTTTTCTGCAAAAAGCCAGATGGTCAACACTTGAGGCTTTGCTAGTCCTCAGCTGTGTGCAATAGCATTTGGGGGGACACAAACACTCAGGCCCTAGCAAAGCCCTTCCGGAAGACACCAATGGACGTGAACGCAGTCTCAGACAAGAGGCCAATGAATGGCACGGCTGTGTTCCAATACGACTTTATTAAATTTGAATTTCATATAGTTTTCATGTGTCATAAAATCTTCTTCTTGTGAGTTTTTCCAAATAGTTAAAAACGTAAGAAACCATCTCAGCTCGTGAGCTGCACAGATCAGGCTGTGGGCGAGAGCTGTGGTTCGCTGCCCCTGTTTAGTTAAACACTGGAACTGTTACATAAACTTTACCCAGGGACCTATGCTGGTGACATATGTCACTTCACAGACAGCTGCTTTCAGAAAAGGTAGATGTTACTTTTCTTTTAAATGGAGGTTTCATCTGCATACAGTAAAACCTACAGCCTTGATGCACCACACACAACCCTGAGCATTTCCAATACCTGTGAAAGTTTAGTCCCTCCAAAGTAACCATTGAGTTCAATTTTGTATACGTCTGTTAGCTTTAAAATGGCAGCACAATCAGATGGTGTGAAGTAAAAGCCATTAAGTTCACACTTTCCCTGCAGGTTTAAGTAATGTACACTCTCTGAGCAGAAGTTACCAGAACGGGCATCCCCTGGGCTTAAGCTTCCCTCCCCAGTTTGGGGCTGCAGCCTGGGATTTACACACCAGTTCTCCACCCTGCACCTTACTTCAGCCCACAGTGGGGGCTTTCAAGTCCAGGAGGAAGAGAATGGAGGAAACAAGCAGGCCTTCGTCTGTAACAGATTCCACAGACTGGTGGCTTCTCCACAGCAGAAATGCATTTCTCACAGTTCGGGAGACTGGGAAATCCAAGAACAAGGAGATTCGGTGTCCGGGGAGGGTTGCTTTCTGGCTCATAGATGGCACCTTCTAGCTGTGTCCTCATGTGGTGGGAAGACAAACAAGCTCCCTCAAGCGTTTTTTTGTAAGAGCACGAATCCCACTCACAAGGGGCCCTCATGACCTAATCACTTCCCAAAGGCGCCACCACCTAAAACCATCACACTGGGGGCCAGGATTTCAACACGAGAACTTCGGGGGACACAAACATTCAGACCACAGCAAAGATGCCACCCTCGCCTACCACCCCCAGGGCCCGTCCTCTCCTCAACAGTGTCCCCGTCCCACCCGCGCCCCAGGCTTTGCCCTTCCTTTAGGCCCTAGTCCCCTTTCTCTCCTTGAGACACAAGCAGGCCAGGTCCCCCTCAGAAACACGGATAGAACTTAACCGAGTTACCTGAACCTAGTGACCACCGCTGGTGGCCAGACTTTGAGAAGCTGCTTCACCACTGGGATGTCTCTAAACACAAATTGGAAAAACCTTCACACTCTCTCCCAAGACAGAAGAAGTGTCCAGACATCAAGTTCTGTTTCAGACACAGAAAGAAAAGGGGGCAGGACCCTAAGACACAGAGGGGCAAAAAATGAAAGATTCAAACCTCTCTGATTTATACCACGGGGAAGGCTGGCCTTCTCCCAGAGCCCCCACTGCTCGGGCAGGGAGGAGCCCAGTTTGAAGTAAACAGCACGTAAGTGAGAATCGGGGCTGAGAAGAGGAAGGAGAACTTTCCAATTCACCTCAGATCAAGGTACCCACTGAGCCAGTGTGAATAAAATCTGGGCAGCTTGTTGAATGCGGGTTCTGGGACCAAATTCACCAAGAGCTGGATTCGGGCAACGGTGAAGGGGCCAAGGGACTTTTCAACAACTGCCCCAGTTTTTCTGATGCAGCAGGCAGGAGGCTCACACTTGCAGAAATAACACTACGTTAGTGTCTGGGACGCTTAAACCCAAACGTTCCACTCGAACAGGGTCCCATGGGAAGGTGAGAGAAGGAAGGTGGAGATGAGAAGATCAAAAGCAGGACGGGGCTCTGAAGAGAGCACACGGATGAACGCCAGGGCCCCTTGCGGACTAGGGCCCAGTGATGGATGACAGATGGAGGGGTGGGCTGGTGGACAGACAGAAGGACAGAAAGAGCTATTTCACAGAAAAGATGCCCAAGAAAGAAGCTCCCCGGGAAAAACCAAGGTCTAGCTATTAAGCAACAATAGGCACTTTCTAAGGCCAGCCTGCAAAAGTTGTGCTTTTTCAACAATTTTTAAGGTCATGTTTTGGTACGATGATCATTCAGTCTATTATATAGTTCTGCACCTGGCTGCTCATTAAACAGCACCCAAGAAAGCTTTTTTAAAAAACACACCATGGCCTGAGTCTCACCTAAGATTCTGATTTTTTGGTTCTGGGGCAGGGCCGAGGCTCTCGGGAAGCTTCTCCATGAATTACAATGTGCAGCCGGGGCTGGGAACCACATGGTGGATGCAAGATCCTGAATATAAGCCTGCGGAACCCTTGTATTTCCCTAAAGCAGGGGTCCTCAAACTATGGCCCACGGGCCACATGTGGCCCGCCAAGGACATTTATCCTGCCCGCCGGGTGTTTTTGCTGCCGCTGCCTGTCCTGCTTTAGCAGGCGACTCATCCCCAGCCCACGGTGCTCATGTGTGGAATGTGCGCCGCACTCTCCAACAGCCCTCCAACAGTCTGAGGGACAGTGAACTGGCCCCTGTTTAAAAAGTTTGAGGACCCCTGCCCTAGAGCAACAAAACAAAATGAAGGAAAAAAAGCTACCACCAAGTAGAGAAAAGCAGGGAGGTGGCATGGGAACCTAGCAATCTTGAAGAGTAACTTTGAGAGAGCATAAATATCATGACGAGAAAGCACAGGACAAGTACACTACATGCCTGGGGCCCACAGGGAGAAAAAGAATGAACGCGGCAAAGGAGCCAACAACCGCCGTCAACAGTCTGACCCTGTCTCACTCACACCCATCCTTAGGCGCGAACGTGATCAAGTGGCGATGACACACTCAGGATGCAAACCCGGCTCGGTCCCTGACCGCCACTGGCCAAGTGTGGACTCTTGGACCTGTTAACACACCTAAGTTCGACTGCTGTATCACTGCAGTATGGCTGGCTCAGAGGGTAGTTCTGAGGATTAACAGGACAAACAGACTAGCACGGTGCCAGGTGGAGAGATGTCACCCAGCAAATAACATCTTCTTCCCTTTCCCCATCAGAAATGCCGACCTTGATGAGGTCTTCACACTCATTAGGAGGAAGACATGGTTTAGAACTGGGGTGCCCCTTTTCCCACTGCTCACCAGGGAGGGGGTCGTGGCAAGGAGGGGATTCCTTACTGTCACACGGTGTCACCCCAGGCTGGGATCTGAACAGGGTTAAAGTTGGAATCAGGCAACAGAGGACTTTAGCATCAGCCCTCCCCGGGCATGCTGTGGATGCCCGAGGAAGTCTGTGTAGACCAGCTGGATAATCGATTCATCATGTATATCTGAGTCTTTGGGAAAATTTGTTCCAAATAACAGGCCTATAAATGAATTTTTAGAATGGAATGCAACTCATTCCCAAACGGACAACTGCCGAAATCTAACAAATTGCCTCTGCTTTTTCTACTAAAATCACACCCAGCAGTTGGCAGTAAACGATGCCACGTCTGATTCCCGGAAATACTTTGAGTTGGTTCTGTTTCCAAACAAGGTCTTCACGGTTATCACAAAATGTTATTTATGATAAAGGTATAGTATTTATTTAAACATTCAAAATAAAAGACTTGACTTTGATTTAACCAGTTTTCCATTTCATGTCTTCCAGTCATAAAGTGCTACCTGGCCTGAGCTTTAGCACCCAGCATGAATTAGCTGATTATTTTCAGTATTCCTGAGTACTAAAAATACACAATAGTATCCCACTTCCTTTCAAATGTGGGCAATTTAATTTTTGGAACTAACCATAAAATCAAAAGCAACAATAGGACCGATGGCACCAAACGTCAGTGCTTCTCACTGTGCCCGGACACCAGCATTGCAAGACCAGGCGTCTCGCTGGTTGCAGAAAGGATCTGGATGTACCACAGGCCAGCACAGGCGTGAGTGGGCCAAGCTACCCACAAGCTGAGCCTGGGATCTGATCTAGATGTCAAACAAAGATGGGAGGCTCAGGCAGGTCAGAGGCATGCTTGAGTCCAGATAAACAGACCAACCCCTAAGGGTTGGGAGGAAGAGGTGCATTCAATGGACGCAGGGAGGAAAAAGGAGGCCAAAGTCCAGGAAAATGCACTAAGGAAAAAAATCAACAAGTGGGTCCAAAGGAGGCCAGGAGGTCAAAGAAGGTCATGACCCAGGGCAGAGGCCATTTGCTCTCCTTGCAAAAGCAGCTAATGTGTGTGTATTCAGCTAGATCCTTGCCTGGGCCAGTAAATACTGCCAACACAGATCTAATCCCCTTCCCCACCCCATCCACCCAACCCTCTGGGGAGGCCAGGCAGGGAGGAACCCACCTGTTCAGTCCAAAGGGACTGAGATGGGAAGACAAAAGCCATGTTCTGGAAAAAAGGTCAGAAATAAGCTGGATTCGCTTAAAGCAGCAGAGAAACAGGCCCCAGAGACCAAGAGGTCTTACCAGTGGGTTTTTCAGTGGTGCTGGAAATACAGTGTGCATCTTTGGCACGCTAAGGTCTGCAACACCTCGCACAGCCACATTCCTTAGGACACAAAGGTAACTTACAATGTTTGTCACTGTTTCCTGTTTCCATATGACTGTTGAAGTATACGGAATAACAATCTCAGGTTTTGAAAATGCCAAACTTTGAAAAATGACCCTGAACCAAAGTCAACACACCCATCCACTCCCCCAAGAAATGAAAATGCAATCTCTGTGTTCCAGAGTCTATCAAGTAAAAGAATTCCCTTGAGAAAGCTTTTCTTCCACCCTTTTTATTTCATTCTGGTCCTGTGGTCTGTGGCGGTCTACCCACTAGTAGGGTAGAAATAATGTAGTGAAACTCTCACCATGATTCTTGTGATATGTAGCTTTTTTTTTTCGGTCATTTGTGGTCCTCTAAGACTTGTTAACTGTTTTATCAAAACGTCATATAATAACATGCGTAACAAAGCCCACAGCATTCCAATGACTTATTTGGCTTCGTGCTGATTACAAATGGAGCTTCGTTCATCCATTCAGTATTTACTGAGGGCATTCCCGGGCCAGGCTCTGGTCCTGGGTGCCAGGCACACAGCAATGACAAGTCCCCTTTCTCAGAGGCCTGGGTGAGGAGAGACAGAAAAAAATCAAATAAGCACATGTGATGAGGTGGCTCAAGTGGAGGTGGCTTCTCTGAGCAGATCACGTCAGCACGTTCATCCCTAAACAAAGACCGGGGAGATGGACCCACCTTTGCAGAACCAGGTTCCCTGGTGGGAGAAAGAACGAGGGCTTGGCCTGCTTGAGCTAGAGTCTCCTCCCAGATCACATGAAGTGAGCTTTCCATGCAGAGCTGTGCACGGATTTGTAAACACGCACGTGTTTTTCCTGGAGCTAAGTGCACTAATAAACAAAGTAAACTTTTTTTTTTCTATACTCCCAGAGTGAAAATTAATGGAAACATTTGACTTTCCATCTTTGAGCCACAAAATGCCAAACCAAATTCTTGGAAGAGGTCTAGAGAGTCAGAACCACATGGATTTCAGAGCATAAAAAACATTTTTCAGCTCAAAACTAAGTTAGTTGGACAAGCTGCATGTTAATTGGTCTTGAATGCAAGACTGAAAGTCCCAGTGGTGGTGTCAGTCTCCGGAGCACAGACCTCTGACTCTAAGAAACTCCGTAAGCTGGTGTGTAATGTCCATCGCAGAAAGGGGTATTTCCAGGAGCAATGGCGAAATGTGGGAAAAACAAGAGAGAATCTAAGAGCTTTCACGGCTCAGTGCTATCTTTTTAATACAGCTGCACTGTTTTGATTGAAGTGAATTCCAAGAAAACAGATGGAGCCCTACTAAAGTTTCAACAAAAGAAGCCAAAGAGTGTACATCGAATTTTTAAAAATTATCTGTCACTTGTCACCAGCATGTCCCTCTTTCCCCGTGCTTTTAGGATGACTGTGCAACCCGCTTTCCTCTAGAGAAAGACCCTTCATCCACCCCTATATGCACAGCAAGTGGCCGAGGCTGAGCGGTCAGGGAACCACCAGATTCTCCATCCCAGGAATCCAGAGCTGGGTGTCAAGTGATCTTTCTTGACCTAGTCCTTAAGAGAAGATACAAACCAGAATTTCCAATGTGCTGTTATTTTTAAAAGCAGCACAAGAAAAGACATGCAAGAGAAAAATAGTTTAAAAATAAATTACAAAGGGAGTTATTGCTTAATGAGTTCAGAGCTTTTGTTTGGGGTAGCGAGAAAGTTTTAGAAACTGTGATGTGACAGCATGACATGATGAATGTCATTCATGCCACCAAACTGTAAACTTAAAATGGTTAAAATGCTAAGTCCTATGTAATGTGGATTTAGCCCAATAAACACACACAGAACAGTAGAGGAAAACCCAAGTTCCAGTCCAAAAAAATTGTGTATTTATTCGTTTTCCTTTCAACTCAAATTTGGGTATTTGCAGAAGAGACTAATCATAGCAAATTCTTTAGACACCCGCCAGAAAAAGTGAAAACCCCAGAAGGAATACCAAAGTTGCAGCTGCCACCAAATGTACACACACAACAGCAACAGCAACGGGATGAAAGCTGGCATACTATTTTAGGGATATGCTTTGCCACTCAACTAGACTGCAAAAAAAATCTGCTACTTTGTTGAGCGTTCCTGTAAGCCATCAGAAAAATCCCATCTTTAAATCATAAGCAGATCAATAAGCTAAATCACAAAATTAAAATGAAGGGCCATTAACATTCTATGAGACTGAACCACACATAACTGCCGATATCGAACTCTTCAAGACCTCTAGAAGCTGCAATTTCACACGGTCCAGGTGAACCCAGAAGTTAATTTGATTGGAAGCAGCAACTGCCATATATGGGACACCTGAGACTTAAGAGGCACCTTGAGCCCAAATGCAAATGATCCTACATTCCCTTCCTCTAAGAAAAAAATGGGTACGATGTCCCTAGTAAGTGAAAATATTTTCCATACACAAAAAAAGGAGATTAAAAAAAAGCTGAGAAGGGGATAGAATATACATTTAAAAAAACAAACAAAACCTAAAAGCCAGGAAATTATGTCCAGGCCAGCTGAGTAGAAAGAATCTCTCTCTTCTGTGCCAGAGCTTGGTTCTAAAGAGCCACTATATCCTAGGGACATTTCTTTTGCATTATAAACGTTGCCCCCAAATTCCTTCTCAACCATCTTCACAAGTTTAGCTGCCCGGATGCTGGTTCCCCAATGCCCTGCACAAATCAAAGCCCAGCCAATCTTCCCAGGAGTTGGAGCTCCCCTCCAGGCCCCAGGTGGTTGGTCCTCTCCTGCTGGCTGCCCGACTTGGGGGGTCAGGGCAGCAGCTTGCTCACTCCCCCTTGGGCTCCAACGCAGGAGTTAGTGGGATCGTGCTCCCTCCACGACTGCCCACCCAGCTGCTTTGCATAACAAGCCTGGAAGGCAGCTTCCCCGGCTGCTGGGAAGCACAGGCCTTCCTGGGCTTGCTCAGATGCGATTTTTCACTCTGCTCAAATATCTAGAATCCACCACTTCCCCTCAGAAGTCAGATCTAACTTCTCTGGCCACTTAGAGTTGGAATGTAAAAAGTCGGGTTCCAGTTGCCCAATTCCTGAAGCATCAGTGGGAGTCAGCTCTGAAGCAGGACACGTGCTGGGCTGTCCCAAGCTGACCACTCTCCTGCGTTCAATGAGCTCAAGACTTCTCCAGAGACAGGAGATTGAGACGGCCGTTGGAAAGAGGTCAAAAGGTGGCCCGCATGTGCGTGACATTCAAAGGAGAAAAAAGACACCGATGTGGGCCAAGTGGAAGGAGGGGAAAAAAAAAAAGCCAGAGAAAAACAGCTGGACAGGGCAGAAAGTGTGTGTAAATGACCAAAAAAAGCAATGAAAAGTGAAAAGTCACCACACTAACTAAGCCCTTATCAAGTTTCACAAAATTTGGCCCATGGCATTAACTGCCACAAGCCAAAACCAGAATGTCAACCCAAAGGCGTCAGAGACGGCTCTAAGCAGGAGGTGTGACTGTAAGTAACTAGGACTGTGTTCCCCATGTGGCTTGAAGATGTCTGACTTTATTAGGGGACAGGGACAAGTTGAAAGTACGGGGCAATCCAATGGCCTTTTTGTGAATTAATAAAATGAGAAGAACTTTTAAAGCCAAGTTCAGTTGTACTCGTTGCAAATAAAAAAGAGAAGGGCATGGAGGAGGACGATTAAATTCCCAACCAGTAAATATTTTGGAAGACCCCATATAGAGAAAAGTCAAACAGAAAACCAAATGGAACCACTGCATGCTGTAATCGCCTTGATTAAATGTACTGGGGTAAACTGAATAACTACCCCTTAAAATACAATTAGGTAAATTGATATCATTCTGAGGCTGTTTCAGAGCAATCAAATTAGATTCTTTCCAGAAAAGGATAATAAAATAGTTCACACTCTCAATGTGAAAAGTCTAATGTAGAACTTATTACTCAATTCTACAAAGTTCTTAAAGGGTGCTACAGTGATTGTTCACGCACCTCCTGAGTGTTTCGGAAAAGACAAAATGTCCGGTGCTACCTTCCCTCTTCCCTTTCACAAGAGTTGATCTGTCAGCTGTGTCTGCACCCAGCAGAACTATGTATGGTGCTTTTAAAAATCTGCTGTTGAGCCGGGCGCAGTGGCTCACGCCTGTAATCCTAGCACTCTGGGAGGCCGAGGCAGGCAGATTGCTCGAGGTCAGGGGTTCAAAACCAGCCTGAGCAAGAGCGAGACCCCCGTCTCTACTATAAATAGAAAGAAATTAATTGGCCAACTAATACATATAGAAAAAGTTAGCCAGGCATGGTGGTGCATGCCTGTAGTCCCAGCTACTGGGAGGCTGAGGCAGAAGGATTGCCTGAGCCCAGGAGTTTGAGGTTGCTGTGAGCTAGGCTGACGCCACGGCACTCACTCTAGCCTGGGCAACAAAGCGAGACTCTGTCTCAAAAAAAAAAAAAATCTGCTCTTCTAAAACTCTGTCTAAAGGGTCTTGTACAAGAAGACAACTTATCTCTAACTTGCAGGACATGTGCTGACCTGCCTGTGTGCTGTGGCCTTCGGATTACCTACAGAAATTTCAATTTCAGAGTAGTACAAAATTTTAAATTAACATTAAAACTATCTCCCTGGCAATAAAAGAGCAGCTGAGTGGATGTGTAAAATTCTCCTACAAGACTGAATGAAATAAGAAAGCGAGCCCTTTTGTGACCTCATGCAAAACAAAACAAAACACTATTATCTCCTGCCTACTCGGTATCCCTACAAGTCTCATTGCACTTCAGGATTTTAGTTCTGCATAGCTCTGCTGGACCTCTAACTCTAAAGAGGATTTTTTTTTTTTTTCTTTTGAGACAGAGTCTCACTCTCTCGCCTGGGCTAGAGTGCCATGGAGTCAGCCTAGCTCACAGCAACCTCAAACTCCTGGGCTCAAGCAATCTTCCTGCCTCAGCCTCCCAAGTAGCTGGGACTACAGGTGCACACCACCATGCCCGGCTAAGTTTTTCTATTTTTAGTTGTTTAGCTAATTTCTTTCTATTTATAGTAGAGATGAGGTCTCGCTCTTGCTCAGGCTGATATCGATCTCCTGAGCTCAAGCAATCCACCTGCCTCGGCTTCCCAGAGTGCTAGGATTACAGGCATTGAGCCACCTCGCCCAGCCAAGAGGATTTTTTTAAACTGCTCTTTAATGCACCTGAGAATTATTATATTGCAGTTAGTCCAACCCCTGGCCACACTCGAGATGAAATGGTCACTGGCATGGAGGGCACAGAGAATGGGAAAGAGAGGAAAAGCTTCGAAAGGCCAGAAAAAAACTTTCAAACTTTGCCCAAAGCCCTCCTCCTTGTCATTATCTTTGCTTCCTCCAAAGCAGAAGTAGTGGTGATGTACATAAGGGATTGAGTGCTTCCTGCTCTTCATTTTAGGTAACCATGACCCTAAGGCATTTTTCAGGAATATCTTCTAAATCCTCACTACTCCAGTGTGGTTTGTCCAGACACATCAATGCCACTAAAAGCTTGTGAAAAATGCAGACGCTCCAGCCGAACCTCAACCTGCCTGTCAGAATCTGCACCTTAACGAGTTCCCCGGGTGATTCACGTGCACTAACATTTCAGACGCACTGCTCTAAATCAAAGGAAAATTACACTAATAGTTTTGTAAACCGATTATGGAATCTAAGAGGTCATATTTGGATAATGTAAAAATTTCACAGAAATTGTTTTTAAAGATGCAAATAGCCATTTGACAATTTCTGCCAGTTACCATTTGACCTCAAACCCTGACTGACATCCTTTGGTGAGTATGTGGGAGGCGGACGGAGGTAAAAAATACATATACTAACATAAAATGTATCAGCTTAAGCATATTTCAGTGCAGTTTAGTGACATCAAGTACAATCACACCATTGTACAACCATTAACACCATCTTCAGAGATTTTTCATCTTCCAAAACTGAAACTTTGTAACCCATTAAATACTAACTTGCCATTCTCCCCTTCCTCCAGAAATACCAGTATCTTAACATCCTTTAGTAATATACCAAACTGAGTCAAAATTAACCAATATTTCAAAAAGTAACCAAAGACGGGCTTGATCAGAGAACAAGGCCGTGCTCTAAATCTTTGACCCTGATTCCCTCAAGACTCTCCCTCTGCCCAGTTTAAAGCACAGGTGTTCCTGTCCTGGGCACCAGGACCAGTTATGGAACTTCTCCTTATTCTGTATGTTCTACAGTGAGCGTGTGAGGTAAGGAGGGAAGGACTATGCGGGTCAGTAGAAAAAGAAACTAGAGTATTTTGGCCAGTGCCAGTTCTTGATCCAAGCTTGACCCCAATTTTTAAAATCTGGCCTCATTTTCCCTCTGTAAACCCTGTAATTCCTACACGAATCACCAGGCTGATTATACTTGTTATGTTTGGAAATGACAGAGTGGACAACATAAAACCAAGTATTGGATGGCCAACCGAAGATTAGAGGTCAAGGTTCAGTGCTGTTTTCAAGTACACGTTATTCTGGTTTAGTTCTTCCTAAACCCACAATCTCTATAATACTGTTGAAAATGAGCAGAACTACTGACCTAGCCATTCCATTCCACTCCAACCTCACTGAGAGCTCCCATTGACTGTGGCCAGGGAGGGCTTCATGTGGAGCAGGTGGCTGACCGAGAGGAAAAGGCAGTTGCACTAAGGGACTGGTGGAGCCGTCGTGTTAGGAGCCTCTGCCAACCAAGGCTTAGACAGAAATAGAAACCCTAAAGGACATCGTGCTAAGTGAAATAAGCCAGTCACACAAGGCCAAATCCTGTATAACTCCACCCATATGAAGTATCTAAAGTAGTTAAAATCATAGAAATGGAAAGAAGAATTGTAGAGGGCAGAGGGAATTAGTGTTTAGTGGGCACAGAATTTCAGTGCTGCAAGATGAAAAAGTTCTGGAGATCTATTGCACAACAATGGGAACTATATGCTTAAAAACGATTAAGATTTGGTAAAGTTAATGTTGTATGTTTTTTACAAAAAAAAAATTTTTTTTAAAGCAAAGTTAAAAGAGTGAGAGGAAAGACTCTGGGATTAAAATATTATATAATTCAACAAGAAAGGAAAAGAATTCTATTTAAAAATCTATTTTACAATGCTTTGGGGAACACAATTTTGTTACATGAATTATACCGTTATATATTGTATTCTCTTTTATTTTATTGTTATATACTGTGTTCTCTTCACATTTATTTTCAGGGAAATGGGTCTTCATTCGTTTTATACTGAAGAGTGGGAACAGGAGCAGTGTCCTTCCCATACAGAAGATACTTCTTCAGCTGCTCAGCAAGGTAGATAGCTGAGCTCAGCTTAACTGGGTAAGTCAGTCTTATCGTGACAGTGATCAGGATGCCACCACCCTGAAGTCCACTGGCATGCCAGTATTTCCAAAATTCTGTGTGATGGACTGAGTGTTTGTGTCCTCCACAAAATTCCTACGTTGAATTCCTAATCCCCTATGCAATGGTATTAAAAGGTTGGGAGGGGGCCTTTGGGAGGTGATTAGGTCGTGAAGATGAAGCCCTCACAAACGGGACTGGTGCTTTTATAAAAGAGGCCTGGGAAAGCTCCCTGGTCCCTTCCGTCACATGTGAGGGAATGGCGAGAAGTTGGCTGTCTGTGAACCAGGAAGCGGGGCCCTCACCAGCCGCTGCACTGCCAGCGCGCCTTGATCTTGGACTTCCCAGCCTCTGGAACTGTGAGAAATAAACGTTTGCTGTTTACAAGCCACGTAGTTTATGACATTCCAGACTAAGGCACTATGGAAGTTTAAGAATTTTAAAAGAAAGTGATAAGGTAATCGATTGGCAGTTATCAATATATTTGAACTTTTTCTCAAATGACTTGCATCCTACACTTCTGATTCTTGAAAAAGGAGCAAGAAGGTGGAAAAGATACCCAGGAAGGAAACCAGGCCGGTGTGTGCTCTTCTGTCCCTACTGGCTGGAGCCCTTGCTGTGCTGCACTTGGAAGACTGTATTGTATCCATCTCACGCTCACAACGTGTGCGTCCTACGTTCCCACTGGGATTGTGATTTATCACTTAGAAACACAAATTAAGGTATTTGGGGGTAGGGTGGGCAAGCACGTGTGCCCTTGGGTAAGACCATCTACAAAGCAGAGCACGGATGTCAGGAAGCGGCAGGGACTTGCTCTCACCTGACCATAGTCTGTCCGGAAGACGACGACGCCTTCTGCACAGGAATTTACAGTACTTGGAAAATGCTGGCCATTTTCTCTCAGCCAGACCCGTGTTCCCTGTAAACAAAACAAACAAGATTTAACTATGAGTTTGGATTGCATTCTGTGGCAACACACCACCCTCAAAATTATCATGACTCCTACATTCCTTTTTTTTTTTTAAAAAACAAAAAACATTTTGAGAAGCAAATGCCTCTCTCAAACAAACAAAGAACAAATCTTCGGGAAGCATCATCCACAGCCTTTATTTACTATCCACAAGGGTGACACAGAGAGAGCCCCACCGGACAGAGAAAGCAAAGGCAGGACTAAGAAGATAGTAGCCCCTGTGTTCCTACTATGCAACCATTTTAAGTGGATCACTCATTTGAGATAGTAAGGCAGGCACTATTATCACTCACATTTTATAGATGGAGAAGCAGAGGCCCAGAGGTAAAGTAACTTGCCCAATATCACCAAGACTGGGCAAGAACTTGAAGGTGAACAGGCAGGTGGGCTCCAGAAACCACAAGCCTAACCAGGTCTCTGCACTGTGTCACCCTCTTTGAGAACTGTTTGGGACCTGGTAGTTCCTATCCTCCCAGGTCAAAGCCCCATACACTTGCCCACCTGGCGGACATTAGACCAAGTCCACTGACATCCTACTGTACCAAAATCCACATGGCTACTGGAATCTCCAAAAGAGAGACTAAAGTTTCTAATAAATATCAGAGTTCTGTCTGCCAATATGAGCTGTGCTAGGATTGATTATACCAGACACCTAACGACCTTCCAAATTTAGGACTATAGCCCAAAAAATATAATTTCATTTTCCAGATTGCACTGTTTTAACCCTGGGCATATTTTTTTGCCATTGATTCTATTTCCATTTTCCACTTCTTCACTGAACAATGAGATATCATAATATTTAGCTTTTTGATGCTCAATTTCCTCTTTCTTTGGCTTCACAGGACGAAACCATTTGTTTCCAAAGACAAGTGATAAAGTTGGAAGAAACTGCGGGGTGTTCACTGGTCATTTGAATTATCAAGAATTACCTTTGTGACGCCTGATGTATACCCATATGATGGAATGCAACACCGAGCTTTAGTATCTCATTAAACTACTTCTGCTCTGCACAATTTCATCAACTCCAACAAAAAGGACCCTAACCGAGCACATCCTCATGAATCAGCGTGTTGATGTGGCTGTATTATAATAAAATTATCACTTGAAATGGCATTTTGATTGAACTCATTTTTTTTATAATTTTCAACTTCATTTCATTTATTCCTATTTTATTTCCATTTTGATTTGAAATGAGTGAAAGATCTGAAATGTAATGGTTATGTTATGTTCCATTTCTAGTTGAAAAGTCTACCACTGCACTCTTGACATAGAGTGGCAGGTGAGAAATAACATTTGAGTAAACCCATCACTTTATGGCACTTTCAACTGTGTTGATCAACAGCAAAAATAGTAGCTTCCAATAAAAGGAGCTCCCAGGATATATCACACTCGTGTGTTAAGAGCCTCAGTGATATTCTATTGAATACTAACCTTCACTAAGACACGAACCCTCCACCTCCAAGAGGAAATTGAAGCTCAGAGCTTAGCCTTGCCCAACACCCCACAGGCAGTGAGGTGGGCAGGTCTCTACAATTCCTAACCCCACACTCTTTTTAGACATCATGCTGACTCTATTTGTCTCCTGGAAATAATTCATAAATAAATGCATTCATAAATCGGTCAACAATTAAAATCTAACAACACAGAGGTCACTTTCAATGGGCAGTTATCACACACACATCATGAATTTGCTCCCTTCTCATCCTCCCAGGAGAGAAAATTTAAGATGATATAAAAATGTGACTTAAAAGTTACTCCGTCAGTGCCAGTTACTCCCTCAAATCCACCAGCCAGAGCTTCCAGCGCTGGCTGTCCCCCCTTGCTACTTGGGAATCCCTAGTAAGTCAACCCTGAGTTGCATGAAAGCACTTGGGGCCAGCCAGCTAGACACTGTGGCCCCAGAAGGAGGTTCTACAAGCATTTCTAAGAAGATCAAGGTGGCTGGAGACCCCAAGACTGAAATGCAACAGACCCCTTTCCCCCACTGAAAACTCATATAACTTCCCTGCAGGTTCTACAGCTCTCTGAGCAGCCCCCATGATAAAACCCTATACAAGGCCCTCTCCACGTCACTCATTTCCCCCACATCATGGCAATTTTAACTTGTTGACCCCATCCATAGTTCGTCAACCATGTCCCCAAAGTGGAAAACAGCATCAAAGATGAATATGAAGTGTTCTATATAAATGCTGAAGCCGCCTATTTAAAGAACACACATCAACACCACCAGGGGCCAAGTTCCCTTTCTACACAAGTCCAACACAATCCCTCTGACTCCCACTTTGGGAAGAGATGCTGGTGGCACGTGGAAAGAGTGACACAACTGCCTGTCAGTCCTGATTTCTTTATTAGCAAACAGCTGCTTCCAAAAAGAACACTGACTTCAGGCATCCGCTAAGATTGGTCTCTCAAATATAATTCCATACCCAAACCACATTATTTGTAATGCTCTAGAAAAAGACTTCCGGATGCCTAATGACTTTCTTCATCTTCTTTTTAACCACTTCGGTACGGCGCTCAATGGCTGTGAAACCTTGCCCACGGCCGGCACTTACAGTCTCCACGATAGTTTGTGCTGTGCATTGAGGACGAGTCTGTTTTGCTCTTGTGTGATGAGGAAAGCTTTAAAGCACTGAAAGCTTGTTTTACTTTACAGGCAGCTTTACTTGTCATGTAAATCAGAATAGGTAACATATACATACACGTTTTCATTACTTTATTTTTAAATGTTCACAATTTTATTTTGATAAATGAAAAATGAGAAAAGTCATTTCACAGCTGTCAGCTAAAGTCACTGTGTGTGTTCATCTGTGGCCATCGACTATAGTCGACGCTCGTACCAAAGTGGTTAATTCACATATCAGACTGCAACATTTGAAAGCTTTGAAATATGTACCTCCAAACATAAGACGGGCACACACACACCAACTCAATTGAATGAATATTTTCAAAGCCATATAAGGTGAGAATTTTTACTCATTAGGTTAAAATCAGAAAAAAAATTCCCAGTGCACCTCCACTCCAGAATCCTGAGCCTAAAGCTTCCTGTTTGCTTCCACTATTACCACCCCCATCATTTTCATCAAAAAGGATTTTGATAAGAACATTCTTACACTGCCGGTGGGACTGAAAACTAGTACAACCTCTAGGGAAAGTAATATGGAGATACCTCAAAGAACTAAAAATAGAACTACCATTTGATCCAGCAATCCCACTACTAGGCATCTACCCAAAGGAGAAAAAGTCATTCTATAATAAAGACATCTGCACTCGAATGTTTATGGCAGCACAATTCACAATTGCAAAGATGTGGAAACAACTCAAGTGCTCATCAATATGTGAGTGGAGTAATAAAATGTGTTGTATGTATACCATGGAGTACTACTCAGCCATGAAAACAATGGTGAACTAGCACCCCTTGTATTATCCTGGATGGAGATGCAGCCCATTCTACTAAGTGAAGTATCACAAGAATGAAAAACAAGCACCACATGTACTCACCATCAAACTGGTACTAACTGATCAACACTTAGGTGCACACATGGAAGTAATTTTCATCGGGTCATGGGCAGGTGGGAGGAGGGAGGAGGGGACGGGTAAATTAATTCACAGCCAATGGATGTGGAGTGTGCTGTCTGGGGGGATGGGCATGCTTGTAGCTTTGGCTTGGGAAGTGCAAAGGCAATATATGTAACCAAAATGTTTGTACTACCATAATATTCTGAAATTTAAAAATAAGTAAAATAAAAAGAAACAGACAAAACAAAAAAAGGATTTCAAGTACCTGTTTCCCAATTTATTAAAACTGTCTAATAAAAATGAAATTAGGATTATGCAACAGTACCAAATTAATATGAATTGTCACCAGGAGTAATATGAACCTCCCAACTTCCAGAGGCCACACAGAGCATATTTTTCACTCCAGCATGCAGTTTCTTTGACTGGCTTAGCGTCTAGTTGGGGCTCTCTTGGCCTTCTCATTTGAAAGTACTACAAAGCCCTTTGTTGACACAGTGCTACATGATCAAACACACAGTCCAGCTTCTGTAGTCTAAAGGTCTTTTCCAACAGGTGTGAAGAGCTGCTGATAAGCGCGTTTTACAAAATCCAGCCCAGATTTCAAATCTAGAGGCCACGGGCCAGTTTTCTTAGATCTGTAATAATCAGCTGTCTTCTACAGGTAAGAAGGGAAATACATTCAAAACACTCCCTTTGTTCTTTGAAAAAGTATAAACTGGCAATTTTCATAGAATCAGAATTGCAAAATAAAACCGCTGACATGGATATTTTTACATAGGTTGTCCTTGGCGGTTTCTCTGAGCCCCCCAATCTTTCTACTCCCGTTCCATTAGAACACATGTGCCCAGGTCCAAAAGAGGCCACCCACAGGCATCTAAACACAAATCACAGGCAGACATTTACCAGACCATCCAAGTTTGAGAGGGAAAGAAAAATTTACCCACCATATGCAAACCATTATATTCTGTCATTGTTAAATAAGGCTGATAATTTAATACACAACATAGGCAACCTAACATATGGAGAAAGCTCACGATTTGATTAAAAATTGCCTTTATAAGCAGGTGGAACACGTTTGATCAAAACATACACATTATATTAAAACTTGGACAAGTTATCATCTTATTCTCAGAGATGGAAACGTGGGTGTTAAATTTCACAGCTAAAAAAGTTTTTTGCACATAATCACCAGTAATGTTTTCGCAATACAAAGCACTTGCACATAAATTCCCATCTCCTTTGATCTTTAGAGCAATCCTGTAAGGCAGAGAGGAAAGTAATACCATCCCTTTCTTCATAAATGAGGTTCCTAGAGGTTCCATTTTCTATTGCCAACAAATGATTTCCTGACTATAATAAAAAAGGCTGACCCTACCAAAGGTTGATGAGGACGTAGAGAAACCGGTGGGAATGTAAAACGGTACATCCGCTTTGGAAAACAGTTTGGCAGTTTCCTTAAGAAGTTAAACATAATCTTACCATATGTCCCAACAATTCAACTCCTAGATATTTACCTACTCAAAAGAAATTTTTTTCTAAAGTCTTGTATGCAAATATTCATAGCAGCATTATTCATAATAGCCAAATACTGGAAACAATTCAAATGTCTATCAGCTGGTATAGAGATAAGCACAATGCTTGGTAAATCCAGACAATGGAACTCTTCAGTAATGAAAAAGTGAATCACTGATACCTTCACCGACAAGAAAGAACCACAAAGACATCATGGTAAGTGAAAGACGCCAGACACAAAAGACTACAAATTGTAGGGTTCCTTCTATAGGAAGTTTCTAGAAAAGGCAAAGCCATGGACACAGAAGGTAGATGAATGGTGGGGCATAGCTAGATGCAGGGACACCAAATGGGGAAGAAGGCACTTCCGGGGTGCATTATGGTAATGGCCGCACAACTGTATAAAAGTACTAAAAATCACTCAGCTGGGCACCAATAATGGGTAAATTTTACTATATGGAATTACACCTGGATAATTTCAACATTTAAAAAACTTAAAAACATTTTTCAAACATCGATTTTCCAGCCTGTATGCTTCTCAATTGTACACAAACATTCTTAACCATTCCACAGTAGGAAAATCCAACCACGTGTCTATAACTGTTTTGATCGATGGATGTGTCAAGAAACATACCCTCCTAAGTCCCCCAAAACCCATAATGATTAAATGTAAGGGCCAAATGCTGTGTTAAAACTCTGAAGATCCTTGTTAAATTCATCAAGTTCCTGCTCTCCATGAACAAGACTGGGGGGTCTAGGAGACCACACAAGGAGACTTGCCCAAGCCAATCCAAGGGTGAGGTTGTGGTAGATGGTATCACGGTGCTCAACGATCCCCCTCCCTGGAAGAAAAGCATAAAACCCCAGGTCAGGCAGCGTCACCCCAGTCTGGCCCGTTAGTCACCTACTGTCGATGGCTCCTTCCCAACCAGGAGCAAAGGGAAGTCACTGCACAAAGCCTAAAATACTGACTTTGTGGCCCTTTACACACAAGAAGGTTGCTGGTCCTGCTTCAACATAAAGAGGATAGTATCATCATCACAGATTTCAACCTACTATTGCCCGTTTAAAAACTGTTACATTTCTCTTCCGATTTTAAAGCTGATTTTCTTTCCTGAGCTCTGACTGAAAAAACCTGAGTTCAAAAATAAGGTAGAAAAACAACTCTAAAAAGACACATAATGAAGGACTTTAAATACCGCGCCACAAGGCATGTTTTAATTACAGATTCACGAGAAAGAGAACATTCTTTAGCCAAACACACAACTCCGGTCTCAGCCCCAGAACAGGGCACCATGTCACCTCCCACGACAGCTCGCCACCGCGCCTCCCTGAAGTGCTGCGGTTTGGGATGCTGTAGCCACCCACATGACAAGATCACAATTTGCTCCTGAAATGTGACCTGCATTTTTTTACTCTTTTTAAAGACACAGTGGTAAAATAATTTTGCAACGCATAAGATAAATTACCACGGCTATTTAAATCTGCAGTAAATTCACCAGCCAAACGAAAATTTTCCTCCTCTTTTTGCCTGCAGTTACTTAGTAAAGAAGTCACCTGTCTTAGAAAATCTGCTGTAGAAGCCCAGGGAGTGTGGGTCTTTGTTCTTGATGAATTCCAGAAACGAGATAAGGATAATATATTATAGCACCAAGGATTTAAGCAGTACTTTTTCTCCTACTTTACAGTCTTTTTTTTTTTTTCCTGTTGGCAATAGAAGAGCCTTTCCAACTGGACAGATGCTATTTTTTCTAATTCTTATTACTAAAGCCCACTTGAAGGGATGCATGGCTTTTATAACACCAGGTTCTAATACAGGTCTTTCCACCTTAGTGCTATTGACATTTTGGACTAGATAATTCTTTGGGTTTTGGGGGTGAGGGTAGGGATTATCTTAGTTGAGAACCTCTATTCTAGAGTAACCCAAAGTTCTAGAGCCATGTCAAACTGCAGGAGTTTTCCAAAACCATTCATTGGCAGTGACTTAATTAACTGCAAGCAGACTCCATTATCTAAATACTATGAACTTCAAGAAGTAGAGGCCAGGCGCGGTGGCTCATGCCTGTAATCCTAGCACTCTGGGAGGACGAGGTGGGAGGATCGCTCAAGGTCCAGAGTTCAAAACCAGCCTGAGCAAGAGCGAGACCCTGTCTCTACTGAGAATAAACAAATTAATTGGCCAACTAAAAATATATAGAAAAAATTAGCCGGGCATGGTGGCGCATGCCTTTAGTCCCAGCTACTCAGGAGCCTGAGGCAGTAGGATCACTTGAGCCCAGGAGTTTGAGGTTGCTGTGAGCTAGGCTGACGTCATGGCACTCTAGCCCAGGCAACATAGTGAGACTCTGACTTAAAAGAAAAAAAAAAAGGAAGTAGAATCAACCCATATAAAGCATACCTGGGTATGCTAGTTTGGGGCACACCTAGTTTCTGGAATCATTAAAGCTGGGTGTGCATGGAAGAGAGGGAGTGGCCTCTGTGGCACGACTCAAACCCTCTGACAAACGTAAGGGAAGAGGTCACAGAGGCCGATGGCTTGCCAGTGGTGCTACAGAAACGCTCTTGTTTTTCTCCCTCTCTGTCCAATGTGGTTTTTTTTTTCTTTTAATGGAGAAATGACTTTTAAGGTTTTCATGCAGAGGACTACAACTGTACAGAACCTGTCCACTGTGCCCTTTAACCTCGGGCGCTCCTTCAACCCCCAAATGCTTGCAAGATCCAATGCAAAACTGGAGAGAAAGCCTGGCCATGGTGAGACCCGAATGCAGAGAGGAGCGAAGAGAAGGATAAGTTGCTGGGGTTCTCCCCTGCAGAGACAGACACTCTCAACAGGGGACCTGGAAATCAAGTGAAGAGGTGACAGCAGCCACTCTCTCCAAAGCATGCCTGGACACCCAGGCATCTCACACAGCCCTTATATGCCCGTGCCATACAGTACACAAACAAAGTGGGGTCCACGACAGCTAATGAGCCCCTCTGACTCATCTCCTTGTCTCCTGACTATAGGGTTTTTACACCTGAGGCTGGCAAGCATTTCTGAACAACTGCAGCAGGTTCCAACAGGGACAGCTTACGCTCTGCCATGGCTACGTAGGCTGTGATTGGAACATGGGCGGTTTCAACATGTGTTTGTTTTCTACCTAGGCAACCCCAAGAACAACTACCCTGTGCCCACCAGAGCTGACGCCACCATTAAATTTCAGTAGAAGACACATTGCTGCCTTCCTGCTTCAGAACTCGGACGCGATTTTCCCTCAAAGACTGCGCCACAAGTGTAGGGTAACTACCGAGAGAGGATGACAGACTTTAAATACCATGCTGTTCTAATTACAGATTCATGAACAAGAGAACATTTGTGAGTTCTCTGGCCTACGGGAGCCTTTAATGGTACTGCTGAAATACTGTACATTTTTATAAGAAATGTATTTCAGCTATTTGCAGCTATAATGTTATGTGTAGCTTTCAGCTATATCATTGTCATTCCTTGAGTTGCCAACGGGCTTAAGGATCATTTATAACACTATTGCCACAGAAGGCGTGTAGTGTTCCAAACTCACAAACATGGCTAAAAAAACACGGTATGTTTGTAAATTGGGCCTGCCCGCATTCATTACTAAAGTTCACAGACAAATTTGTCTCAGGTCTTTGGTGTACACGATGAGAAGGACCACATGGCAACCCTGTTCTTTCCCATTGTCCTGCCCATAATGTCACACTCTGTCACCACTAGGAAGAGGAGCTTCCATCCAGAAGATAACATGAAAAGTTTATGAATAGTAGGAGGTGGAAAGGGAGGGGGAAATGGAACATAAATGGTAAAAGGTGTCACCAAGAATAAACTAACCTTTGGTCAATGTTCCACAGGGAAAGATACAAAGATCCACTGGCATCCACACTCCCAATCAAAAGCAAAAAGCAAAAATAACTGTGCTAAGCGCCAAGATGCCTCAATTATGAATGCGTGATTCCGTCAAGAGTTTATTCCAACTTGCCAACTGACTGATTCAGCCCTGATTTTTATATTCTGATTTTCCCCACCTTCCTCGCAATCCTTAAAACACCTTTTCAATTATTCTTTTAAACTACAGTAACTAGAAATAATCCCAGATATAATTTGGCACTGAAAGAAATGAGACATCTCCAGGTTGCCAAGACCATCTCAAATATTGTAGAAATGTGACCATACAAGGAACAAAAATCAAATTATTACACCTATTAGTGAACCATCATAAAGCCAACACATATGTGTTTAAAAGAAAACAGAAAATGGAACTAAAGAATCAGCCAACATACCTAAAATTCATTTGTCCATCTGTAAATTGCTCTACTCAGCTACCCAGCCCCCCATCCATCCACATACCCATCTATCTATCCATCCACCTA